>JAPDSC010139938.1:80596-106723 GCA_026290005.1 Latrodectus geometricus
AAAAAAATTTAAAAATTGCTATATTTAGTCTATTAATGTTTAATATATCGCAAAAAATATGATTTCTTAAATCTGCTAAAATCAATAAATTGGGAAAAAATTAATACATGCAGATTTATGAAAAAATGAAAAATGCGTATGAAATTTAACAACTTCTTAAAATCAAAGAAGCAAATATTCTCATATCACTTCACTTCACTTCCATAACATTTCACTTCACTTCCATAACATTTTTCTCTTTAAATCACAAATATTCAACTCAAATATGCGATTACCGATTAATACTGGTTTCCTAAACATAATTTGTACTGATCACTACAGCAAATTATTTCACTCAATTAAATCGTTCATCAACAGCAAACTAAGTATAAAATTAATTATATGTTTTTTTTTATTTTAAATATAAAATACTTTTGACCTTAGAGAACACAATCACAAAAAGATTAATAACCCTTCTTTGTTTACTCGATAAATAGGAAATATTTTATTTTCAATATACTTTTTTCCATACTCTTACTTAAATTAACTAAATATATGACATATTTATTTTAAATTAATTTGTATATGGAAATAATAATTGAGATATCAGAGTAGAGAATTATTTTTCAGTTGGATACTAATTACTAGTGAAATTGTTGTATTCTTTATGAATTTCATAAAAGTAATTTTCATCATAAAAACATAACTTTTTTTGTTAAAATCAGACATGCCACTCAAACATTTTTTAGAAATGTTTTCAGCATTTAATTTCTAAGAATGAGAACAAATGAATTATCTTTTCTGTATATCTTACCTTTAAAGTATATGCTTCAGTCAATTTATAGAATAACTAGGTATACCAAATATAAGATGGCAAGTTAGTTAAAGTACAATATATAAAACAAATTTAATATTTTATTAATATATTGTACTCATTACTACATTGTTTCATAAAATAACTAGTTATTTTATGAAACAATGAAATTTTAAAATAAAAAATAAGCAATTTCAAGGTTATTTTATAAATTAATTGATCATAAATAGGAATGAAAATCTCCCAAAAAACTACTTTTTATCCCTATCGCGGATGATTAAATAATAATTATGAAGAAGCAGATAATATAATTTATTATTGCTCATATTGCTAACATTAGTTAAACAAAAAAGAAGAAAACAGTATGTGGTAGAAATAGTACTAATAAAATATTATCAAAAAGTGCATGATGGGAAGAAGCTATTGCTTTATAAAAACATTGTGTAAACTTTCTTGAACAAAAACAATAAAAAAGATGAATTAAGAAAAAAAAGAGAATACGTAATTTTATTTAATTTTTAAATATTTATTAGAAAACGATTGCTGTGATGACACTTTTGATTGCACTTTATATTATATTAGAAATAAGTATACTTTTATTTTCACTCATATTTTACACGAGTACATTTTAAATTCTTGTTCAATGACGCAATTTTGAGCTGTTGCAACAAATCGAAGATTTGTGTCAAAATTCGAAACTTCTTCAATGAAAACTAATTTTAATCAACGGAATGAAGCATATATACACACGTTATTGCAAAGCAGTTAAAAAAAGCTCAAAATTGTAAACAACTAGAACCGTTTCAAAGAATTTCCGAAAACCGTATTTCATACTTTAACGATGAAATAATCATTATTCTGTAGAATACCTAGTTAAATTGTAGAATTCAGTAATTTTATATTATTTAACTAACTTGTTAAGTTATTCATGGTAAGTAGTTCACATGGACGGAATGACAGATTTCATATTTTAACGGTACACACAAATAATGAAAGCTCAGTGATAATATTGAATTTATTTCTTTGTTCAAAATAACTCAAATGTAAGTACTTGAAAAGTTCTTTTGATAAATTTATAGTTATTAAAAAATAAAGTATATCATAGTCAATCATTTGACATTTAATTTCCGGAAACTGATTTCCTAAATTGCTGTGCAAGTTCACATTTTAATTAAGAAACACAATCCAAATAAAAAAGCTTATCGATAGAAATGTTTCTTTAAATCCATGAGAATGACTATAAATCAAACATTTTTTTAAACTTATGGAAGTTGGTAAAAGTTATCTAAAAATTTTATTTTCAAATAAATATACATTTGAATATAAATTTATCAATCCATGCTTGTATTTTGGTTTCTTATGATATCTTTATTATTTATGATTTGAAATTCCCCTTACAGAGAAATCTTCATTAAAGATAATAATTCTGAATTATTTTGCTTAGTTGTAAATAGATTCACATTCAAAATCATAAACGTTGAATTACATCCGTCGTTGTTTTTAGATGGATTCAAATGAAGGCAGAGCATTCAGTGATGTTCCAAAAATGTGGTCACCTCATGAAAATAATGGATTGGTAATGAAGAACTTCATGAAAAAAATCGAAGAAAAATACTCAAAGAAATTCGGTAAGCATCTTTCTCCCCTCATATTTACCAGTTGAATGCATTTTACGAAATTTTTAATTGGTTAAAAAAGTTTCTTGCAATCTTAGAAAAAGATTGTATAAGATTAAGTATACCAGTTGCAATTCCTAACAATATTAGAGTATATGTTCATTTATGATTATTATTCTGAAGTCATAAATACGATTTATCAATAAACGAGTAAAATGAATCAATCCAAGGGTTGTGCAGATTATTTTGAATAAATGATTCGAGTTAATTCTGAGATCTCGTTTAATATGATTCAATTAATATGACACATTAAATTGATACTCAATTAATATGACACATTAAATTGATACTCAATTAATATGATACATTAACTGAGATCTCAATTCATGTTTTAAATAGAGTTGAAGGTATCCTTAAAAAAAAGCGATTGGATTAAAATCTGGTGTGTACGGTGGTAGAGACTTCTTTAAAACACGACTACGAGGGCACTTATTATATTCTTATTCAGAGCATTCCTATTTTCAAATTTCTTTTCCCTATAACTTATATAGCATATATGAAAACTGATATAAACTATCAGAACTTCATAAAAAAAAAAAAGAAAGGTAAGGCACTTTTTGTTGGAATAAAAATTATAAAATAATTCTTCATCATTATAATTTTAATGAGTTCAAGATTTTATCTTGCTTTGTTTAAAATTTAAGAATAGATTTTTCAATCAAAATATTTCATCATTTACGTCGATAATTTAATTTGTATTTAAACTTTAATAATAATTTACAAAAAATGATGTTATCCAATAATATAGTTGCGAATTTTCCTCGAAACGTCGAAGTAAGGATGAAGTGTAGAAATAAGGAATATAATTTTCTTCTAACAAACAATAAATTCGCAGTTGTCTTATTGACAACTTGACTATGACACAGGCTAGAAAAACTTAGACTGTTTCTTTAATATAGAAACTAAATACAGAGATTTTCAGAGCTGAAGATTCAGTCGTCTAACCTACCAATTAATTTTCAACTGATTCTCAGCTGTCTTTAAACGGACGGTATTAGTTTCTTTGGAGTTCCAGAACAGAAGTTCAATCTCCGAAAGGATAGATGTACCTGAAAATATTTTATTAATAAAAAGTTATTATATACGCCCTGATGCTGTATTGTTGTCTCATTAATCTCGGAAGTTTGACTAGTTTTGTATCCTCTAGGTGTGGGGCTTCAATCTTATTACTGTTCTCGGTCTGTTTTTATTAGTGTCTTTAAAATTGTTGTAGATTGGTATGGTATCTTCGACTGACTTACCATTCTTTTGAGAACGATATTTATGCGAAAGTTCCTAAAAGCTTCCTCATTGGAGGTTTCTAGAACATTCATATAGTAATTCAGCTTTTATTAATCCTATCGACTCGAAATTTTGAAAATGTTGACCTATGTTTTGTAGCCAAAAATGTTGCCAAATCATTAAAAATATTGCCGAATATCGCCAAGCTGACTTAGATTTCCTGGACTTATTTCTCAGCTCTACAAACCGCTATTTTTACAGAATAAGTGTTGTTTGGGCAATAATGTCATAATCTAAACGGTAATAAAACAATAAAAAAGTAATTAAACAAAAATAAAAGATATTTATGCAACTATTGTTACATTTTTATATTTTTGTAACAATATCATCTGTCAAAATATTTCAGAAAATAATTAAAAATTTTCTACTGGTAGCATTAGAATAAAATTTTACAATCATTAACCGTTTTTTCATAAAACACTTTGCGTAATTCAAATAATTTATTTACATGCAGTTTGAGCACAAAAGTTATTAATTTAAAATGTATTAATATAATATATGGTAATAGGTAATAAATAATTAAAGAATTATTAATATTGATAATTTGTTAGTTTATTACCTTACATGCATTCATAGTTTAATCACAAATGTATGTCTTATTACTATAGATGGCTACTGGGATTTTCACCAATGGTCAGTGGACAATGTTGCTGAATTCTGGGCTGAGATTTGGGATTTCTCTGAAATTGTTTACTCACAGAAATACAACAAAGTAAGGAAAACTATTTTTCCGCTCTTTAAATAGGTAGAGAACACTTTCACTTAATGATATAGCATAAATGAATTTTCATAAGTAAGTATAAGAAGTAAGAATAAGAAGTTTCATATGTATACATTTCATATACAGTGTATGTATTAATAAAGTATTTTGTATATAAAACAGCACAACATAATATTTAAGTTTCTGATTCATGTTTTAAAAATATTCCAAAACAATATTCCTTAAAAGATGTAATATCATTTAATTGAAATTAAACTATATATAAGACTTCTTATTTTTAACTAATACATTAATAGATTCTGTAGTTATCGTTCTTATAAGTGGTTACAGTCACTGAGTTGTATATAAGCTTGAGTGAGTTTCTAGCGATTGATCACATTGGAAAAGACAAAAATTATACGTTAAATATTATTTAGCTTTGGAATTAAAATGGATTTAAATTTTTAATCAATTAAGAATTAAAAATTTTTATTTATTTAGAAAATACGAGTAAATATTTACAATATAAAATTAAGACCTTGTAAACAATTAAACTATCACCCAATGTATATAAAAATTATTTTAATGATAATTACTCTCTGATACGCACTAACAATACATATATATTTAAAATTTAATAAATTAGTCATTGCTTACATTAGTTGGAGAAAATATAGACTTCTGATTATATCTTTCATTTATTTATCTCATACGCAGTTTTTTGCATAAAGTATTTATTATCATTAACTTATATATGATTTTCCGGTTCATTTGTGCTTTAGGTTCCCTACTTCGCCAACTCGCGAATTTGAATCGCTTTTTCGCGCATGGTCTTTCATTAGTCTTTTGTTTCAGCCTTTTAATTGGTCGCTAGTTAAGTTTCACTTTGAAATAGAGGTAAAGTTTTCGCCATGGCATCGGTGATTTTGGAAACGCGCCAAGTAGGGGACCTAAAGCGCATTTTCACCGATTTTCCTTATGAAGATAAAACGTATAAGATTAATGTTTTTGACTTGAAGAGAAGAATTAACATTTTATAAAGAAGTATAAATATTATTTCTTAATATTTATGCACCGAAATTAAATAAACAATTAGTATTTGAAAATTGAAATGTATAATAAAAATTTTTTCGCTATAAGAAAATGTTCCTTACTTTGACAATAGTTGTAGTAACCTAACTTTTGGTGATTTTTAAATGTAAATAAATGACAAAATGTAAAATAAAGATTTTATTCAATAAAAACATTCAGTTAAGCTCTGATTTTGTAAGAAATGAAATAATATATGTATAAGAAAGTAAACAATCTAAATATGCATAGGAAAACAAGATTTCAAACGAATTTTTTTTAACAGAACTAGGATTTACTACAAATTAAGCTCTTTATAGAAAAATTGAGAACATTAATATTTTTAATCTGAAATTAAATGTATGTACATTTATATAAAACCAGAAAAAATGATTATTAAAGAATTTAAGGAAATTTATTTATTTTCTTTCGCGAATAGAAATGTAAATACTTATTGATAAAATTATGCACATAAAATATAAAAATTTTTAATCTGAAATTAAATGTATATACAACAAAAACTTCTTTTTTAAAAACTTACATTAAAAAAGTATCTCGGCTCATATAACAGAATTATATCCAGAATTATGCTGGGCAAGGTCGAATCAGCCTTTCAGTGGGTCCATAAAATTTAGTATCAAGCAAGCGTGTTAACTAAACAGAGCTGGTTTTGCGTTAAGCTGACAGCCTAGCCGGGACTATATTACGCATTCCATACCCTCGGCAAGCAAAAAAAAAAAAAAAAAAAAAAAAAAAAAAAACAGATAGGAGAATTGTAAGTCTTGGCTTCATGGGGGTTGCCCTGTTGCATTCAGATTATGTTTTAGAAAAATTTTAAATTATATTACAGAAATAGTCCTATAATATCTGATACTTTTTATAATTTTTAACTGAACTTAGCTAATATAATTTTTTTTTCCTTTAAAAATAAAAAGGAAGTCACAATTATTTCTCCCATGATTCCCGTTAAAATCAAATTGGATTCAAGAATCATGGTTATCAAGCTAAGAACATTTGATGAAATAAAGATAATCCTTAAAATATGTTTAAAATTTCGCAATTAATATTTTTGAAATTGAATAAGTTTATATAGAAAATAAAAAGTTAAATTGCTTTGATCAACTGATATAGAAACCTTTTTCAATATTCTAGGTAATTGACTTGAATTTACCGATGGAAAAATCATTTCAATGGTTCGAGGGTGCAAGATTAAATTAAGCTGAAAATATATTAAAGTACAGAGACGACTGCACTGCCTTGATAATTGCAGGTAATCACAATATAGTATATTGAACACACAGTATATATTCATTATGCAGAATATGCTTCACTATACAGTAAATATATTCGTTCTTTCATTTTCCTTATCACTGTTCGTTACTCACGACAGAAGTAATTATTGATTCATATTGCATGTAAAATAAATTAAAAAAATAGTATATTTAAGTACTTTAGAAATTCATAAATATGGGACTATATAGGTATATTCTAAATTGTTTTTATAAACTCAAAGGGAGATATTAATAATTTAGACGGGTAAAAATTACCATAGAACATTAGGTGGTATTTCACTCTGAGAGGCCGAAAAAGGAAAGTAGACACATATCAAGCAATAAGAGTACGCTAATTCACCTCAATGATTGAGGTGATTTACGCGTACTCTCCAGCGTCACCTTCAAGCAGTCTACGAGGTGGTTGATTCGATTCCTATCTGGCATCTTGAATATTCAATACTCTCTGTTCACGCCCTGCTGGTATTCTTACATCATGTTAGACCGTTTGATCAGAGAGTAACAAGTGATTCCCAGTTTATTACAGGCTGTTGCACTCCACGTCAAGAGAGACATGTGATTTACACACGATGGTGCCCCTCCATATTTTTCCATCCCGGTTCAAAACTTCTTAAATGCCACATATCCGATGGTTCAGACTTGTTTCTTAGTCTCATCATTCACTGAGCTTCAATTAACTTTTTCTTCTTCTAGTGGCATATGAAATCTTTAGTGGACGAGACGCTGCTAAAACTGTGAACTCTGCAGAAGCTCTCGTGGCTTAAATCATTGTTAATGTGGACAAAATAAACAAGACAACAGGAATCATTCGGAGTGCATCATTTGGTCTCAGTGTTTTCATGCGTGGTTGACATTTTGATCTCTTCCAATGAATTTTTCTCTGAACAAAATATCTGACAAGGAACTTTTGATACTGTTTATTGGCTTTCTCAATATTGTTATAAGTACAGATTGAAATTTTAGTATTTCTTTCTTCATCCGTTCAGAGTTTCTACTCAAAGTATAAAAGACTCCTACAAATTTCCATGACCACTCAAAGGAATACCATCACAAAATGGAACTAAGGTTTTGGTTACTCTCTCAATTATAAGCAGACAAAATCATTTCCCCCTTCATTTTCTGCCCAATTAAGAACCATTTGTTCTATATCGACTTTAAAATCCTTCAATTCACCATCAGATATGGGAAATTCAACAGATACCTCCATCGTTCCCACATCAAAAACAATGACGTTGCATCTGAAATTTAGGGATTCTCACATTCATCTTGAACTTCACAAACACTTGAAAAATAATGGCCGTTGGTTTTGTAGGACCTAAAGAAGAAAAAGACAATTGCATTTTTAAAAAAAATTCCTCCATTCAGTAGTTTGACACCTCCTTTTTTTCCCATCTCATATTTCAATTTTAAGTTATTATGTAATACCTTTGTTGTACTTCAAATCCAATATGATAATCCTTGTTGCGCAGGAAGATACTCATTTTCCAAATAAAAAAAATAAAATATCCGTGTTCAAAGTGTGAATTGAGCCTACGAATTTTTATTTGATAGCCAAAGTTTTGATAAATTAAAATCAATTTGATAAACATCTCGAATATAAACTGTATGACAAAGGGCCATGTAAAATTATGAACATAATGCCAATCAGATATGAACAGTTTTTGAGTTTGTGTGACTCTCGATATTAAAACATTTCTTTGATTTCAGGTGAAGACAGAGAAAATGCATTCTTAACGTACGCTCAGCTGTATGAAGAAACGTGTTTGTATGCAGCAGCCTTCAGAAAAATGGGTCTCAAGAAAGGAGACTTTGTAGTTTGTAAGTGAAAACTGAAATATTAGGTTAGGGAAAAAGAAATCTTTTATTTTTATGTGAACCTCAATGCTTTTTGTAACATGTATCGGATTTCCTTTGCGGAGAAAGCTTAAAACAGTTTAAGGTCAATATTAATTTCTGAACGATGCTATGGCTGAAACATGACGATCAACTTTGATCATTTCTGTGATTTCATGGACATTTTTGACAGTGAGCATATTTCTGAAAGGAGCATCTTAAATATGAAAAATACTTAAATGAAATCAATGAAGCCAAAATTGCACGTAACTGGTTGTTAAAGTATCAGGATAATATCATTTATAATTTCAGCCTCCTGGCTGGTATTTCACTTTCATCAAAATAAATAAATAAAAAAGGTGCCGAATTTTCTTTTTGTTGATTTTTCCTGTTTGATATCCTTTCACTCATAAACGAATAGACCAAACAAAAAAACAGCAAAAGATTTTTAAAGTGCTTAATGCCATTTTTTCTAATGAGCATAAACCTGCAATTGTTTGATTCACACTTTAAGAGGTATCATTTACCGAAAAAATATTGGATTTCTTTTTCCCCATCCCATATAATCCGTAGAGTAAGACGATATTTTGTTTGGGAAATACATATTTAAAGAGCAAATGTTTAAATGTCCTTATTTATAACTTATATTTTTGATTTAAAAAAAAAAGAAATTTTCGACTAAGTAGAACAAAATTCATTAGTTTATATTTAAAAAAAAATAATCCACTGAGTGTGTGAATAAAATTATTTGTCGTGATCCCATAAATTAAATAATTTCGTTTCATGACTAAATACATTTTTAATTTGAAAAATAAGTTTACATTTGGTATAATTTGTGGCGGTATTAGGCATTCTCACTGTTGCATTGAAAGTTATTTTGCATTATATTCTGTAAATAAAAAGAAAACACTAATACCAACAGCTAGTTTCAAGATACATTAACCTCATTTTAACTAAAATTCTGGGATCTATGCAATTAATGTGAAATTAATTGTCAATAGAGCACTAGCTTTTTCTATTGAAGTGACTGGACACCAGGACATCAAAATATTCGGTTTATATAAGTTTAAAGCTATATGTTACAACATTGACTTGAAATCTTCACATACAAATGCAAAGCTTTATTCCAATATTTTGATATATTTCTCATATATTTTTAAATTATTTTAGACAAATATTTAGCAGGAAAACACTATAGATTGAAAACATCAGTTAGATCTGAAATTAGTTATTCATTAAATTTCGACTCAAAAATATCTCAATCTTGATAAGCAGAGACTCCGGCTGATAAAGAAGGATTCTTCCTTGAACAGTAAGGATTTCTACTTACAATTATTAATAAGATGTTAATAAGAGCAAATTTTCTTACAGCATAGCATAGATCAAAAAAATTTTTTAAACTTTTTCACCAATCAACATAGAACATCGAACATAGATAGCATTTTTATTAACTATTCTTTAACTGCATTATATAATAGATGTTAGAGTTTCTTATTCTTTTTAAACAATTATATCCATGTTTTTTCAATCAAGTCAAACTAAATTCTCTTAATCAAGTCAAACTAAATTAAAAAAATTATTATTTTTATTGCACATATGAGACATTATTTTCATAACGCATGATACACAATCTAACGTCAAAAGATCATTTTGAAAATCAATTTAATATCAATTAACACCACTAATATCTACTGGATGAACTTTTTGTAGATAATGGGCGTGCCGCAAGGGGGAAAACCTAAACAACCTAGTATTCCCCTTGATAGACGTGCACATGTAGAAAACGCAATTCCTAGATCCCGCTGTTCAACATTATCCGCACATTGTGCAAACCCGGAAACAAACGCTCCAAACATCGTTGTTCTACCACGGAAATCTCAACATGAGACATCAGAAAAGCTGGAGGCATAAAAAGCACGCGCATGTCATTTAGAAGAGAATCTCTTACTAAGATTCAAGTGCACGAGTAAAAAAAGGACCTCACACATTCATTACATCACTGCCAGTTAAAAACTAAGTAAGATGCATTTTGCAGGCTCATTTTACAGTTTTTGTAATTTTTATTATACAATCTTCCATCATTAAATAATATAATAAATATATTGGAAGGTAAGTATTTTTCATCTTTTTAGATAACAACAAAAATTAAATATAGTTATTTTTTGTAATAAGAAAAATTTCTACTTCCATTACAATCAATTTCTTATTCTAGGTTACATGTCGAATAGAAAAGAAGCAATTATAGCGATGTTGGCTGTAGTTAGCATAGGCGCTATTTGGTCCGGAGCTTTACCTCATATGGGTTGTCAGGTAAAATGCTACTAAAAAAAATTCTGAATACTAAAAATCAATTAGTAATACTATTTTAAATGTCTTAATATAAAAATAAACTTTTTCCTCACCTTAAACCTTATAGGCAGTTGTTAATAGGCTCTCCCAAGTAAATCCCAAAGTTCTTTTGACCATCGACAGATTCCAATACAATAGAGAAGAGGTAGAAATGCTAAAGAAAGTGGAAGAAATCGTTAAAGGTGAAAATAAACAATAATATATATACTCAAACCTGTTTTGTACGAAATTTTATTTGAACATGAAAATTTCAATTTAATTTGACCATAATATAAGATATTATCAGTTTAAAAAATGGCTTGATTGGCCTTTTAGTTTTATCAATTTTTCACATGTATTTCAGCACATTATAAAGTATTGTTTGATCCAATTACATTACATAATTACCCAAGTATAAACTAGATTTATGTGTCCTATGCTTTCAAGTTCATAGTTTGGTCATGATCTGTGTGTATAATGTTTTTTATCACTAAAATATTTTTCCTTCGAAATACTTACTAGTTATTTCGTTAAATTCACTTTTCTTTGTTTTACCAAAATATTCCTATCCCGAGTGGACTAGCCTTCATCTCTTGATTTCATTTAAAAAAGCCATTGTTAATTGTATCGTAAAGTTTTGAATTGTTTTCTACTGGACTTTTTTTTATGCTATCCCTGTTTACCACTTGTTAAAATACTTTTGAATTGACCTGCGAGAACTATTTTTATAGTTGTAAAGTTTTGTGATATTATTTACACGTTTTCTCTTATGCATTCCCAATTTACCATGCAAAAATGAATTTGAGAGTATAAAGTAGTTGAACGATTTGTAAAACTATTCAAACGGAGAATTCAGTGAAATGTTTATGCTTAACTCAAATTACTAAGAAAAGAGCGCTGGCTCATGTTACGACCTTGTCTACTGACTTCAGCTTAAAATTCCGCAGAGTTTGTTGTTTTTACCGACTTCCTACTGCAGAAATAGCCAGAAATTTACATTACAGAAATCTAAGCAAATCTTGCACAGTTACATCAGCACAGTTTGGTTGCTAAATACTAAAGATAATAGTTTAAAATAAGAATACTTTTATCTCATTAAAAAGACTCTTATTTAAAAATCTTAGTATGAAGTCACTTATAAATTATTTTATTTTCAACAAAAGTGTTTTCAACTATTTTAGAATGATCTAAAATAAATGATTTTTTGACCAATTATGAAACTGTCCTTAAGGCGTCAATTAAATATATTCAAACGAAAAATGAACTTTAGATTATTAGCAAATTCTTCTTTGATATTTTCGGCAAGGTTATTGTAATAAATCGTCTACATTTATATCAACTCAAAGCATAACATACATTTCGAAAGTATGTGAAATACGCAAATAATAATTATTATCTATAAAATAGGAGAAAAAAGGAATACCCAGAACATTTTTCGAAAAACACTTTTCTACTAAAGTAAATATTTATCAGCATATAAAAGAGAAAAAAAGTGAAAAGGCAATACGCTGTTGACATTCGTTCTACGAAAACACTAGTGATTTTACAAAAAGATGGCTGGTCAATATGAACTCATTGATGCAATGATAATTTTAACTCCTATTTACTAACTAAAATTTTAAAAAAATCTCTTTTTTGCGAAATCATTTTACTACATTTTCCACTAACGTTGAATTTTTATCAAGCGATTTTTTTCTAATATTTTTTATTTATTGTTGATGAAATTGGATCAATACTTTTATAAATCCTTCAAGTTATGGATAACTAAGTGCACTGCTGATTTTGAAATTCCGGATTTATTACATACATATATATATTAACATTTAGTTAGCAATATTTCTCTCATTTAAATCAATTCCCATCTGGTAGCTCAAGTGTCAGAGTAACTTTGTGAACAAAGATTGTAAGGTACTTTTTCACAAAGAGTGGTTAACTAGAAGGGTACAGACGGTTTAAAATGGATTCCGAAAAACTACGAACAACTAAATCCAAAGTGAGAATCAAACTCACGAACTGTTGAGCCGCAAGGCAAGAGCGCTAACCATTCGGCTACCAGCTCGACTTTGCAAGAAATATTTATGACTTAAAAATGTTTTATGAAAGAGACATTCTAGGCTCAATATACTTGTGGTTCGTCTTAACATGTCGCCTATATTAAAGAAACCACCGTAGCTGTAGTCATCTAAGATTCTTTACCTGACGATCTGAGTTATGATGACACAACTTTCGACAAAGAAAAAATACTGACCAAAATTTTTATACATGGATTCGAATGTAATTTGTATGTTAAAAAAATTAAGTAATTCGGAATATAATAAATGGAAAAATGTCCTTTTAAAAAGATAGTTTTGAACACAAAAAATGATTATTTTGCATAAGGTTTCATTAATAAAATAAAATATTAATTGAGAACATAATGAATATAGAAGAATGTACATTTAAAAGATAATTTTGAAAAAAAACATTGATGATTTATTTGATATTTAATCAATAAAATTAAAATAAGAAATGTTTTTAAGCATATATTTTTATTTTGCATATGTTTCTTGTATCGTGTGTATTAAATCATTTTTTTTTCTAATGTATTTTATTTATGAAAAAAGAGCAATTTTATTGAAACAATTAATTTTAAGATTTAATTTATTTTTTTACTTCACGAACAGCAATTTTATCGGTCCCTAAGAATTCATAAAAACGAGCGTCTACTATATTAAGGTTTTTTTTCCCCCCACTGAAATTCAAAAACAAATTAGTATAAATCCCATTGAATTTATATATGAAACTATTACTTTTCGAGGAATTCTGCAAAATGAATTTTTTCATTCTTTTCTGCTTCTATATATAAATAATGAGTATAAAATATTTTTAAATTATTTTATTTTAGATTTGCCAACTTTAGAAAAAGTGATTATAGTTCCATCGAAAGATGAGTCCAAATTAAAAGACATTCGGAACATTCGAAATAGGTAATATTCCTTTTTTTATTTTTGAGTTAATGAACCCATTTTCTACCAGCATGGCCTTAAGTCATACCACACTAGTAACTTCGACACGGAAATTTGTGAACTTTCCTGTACCTAACTATAATGGAGTTCTACCAATTTGATAGGAAGCCGCGTTGGAAAAAGTAAAATTACTGGAAGAAAATTTATATCTACAAATTATATGCAGAAAACATTTAAATTTTGAAAAGTAATTGAAATGATATTGAAATGATTAAAATAAAATTGAAAATTATATTACGCACACAAATAAAATACAGGATATTAAGTTTCACAAAATTGCAGCAGAACGTTTAACAATAAGTGGTAAATGATGCTGGTTATATAACAATAGTATTTAAATATGAGGATTATGTGTATTACAGTGTTTTACCAATATTTAGAATTAGATTATTACATTAAAATATTTATATACTGAAATTATTTATAAAATCCTATATCACATAATACGAAAGAAAAATATAGAAATTTATTTATATTTGTTAAAAAAATAACTTAAAGATCTACTGAAATAAATTAAAATTTTAATATTCATAATGCAAAGAATTAATTATTAAATTATAAACAATATTGCAAATGATATAAATTGTATTATAGTGGTTTAAACGTAGTTCTAAAATAGGGATACAAAATAAATGTATAATTTTAATAATGTATTGATGTTGCAATTCAGTGAAACATATAAAAATTTCCTATAGGTTGTGAGAAATTAAAGTTTATTGCATTTGTATACAAATAAAATTATATAATAGGAAAGCTAAATAAATACGTTAGAGAAAATTGTTTTTCAACTAATCCTAGTTCATACAGTAAGATAAAACACTCTGACCTTTAGTTCAATATCGCGTGGATTCGATTTTTATTCCTGTGTGGGTGTCTGGAATGCGTTCGGATTAGCTTCTTTAATGTTATATTTAATGTTCTTAAATGTTCGAATTGCGGGAAGAAAAAAAACAACAACTTTCCTAAAATAATTGAAGATGGTGGCATTATTTTTTAATTTCCTCATTTGGAAATTATTTTTATTTTGACTAACAGAATAACTTTATTTTGTTCTTGAAAAAAAGACAAATAACTTAACCATTCATAATTTGCTACATTTGTAAGGTATCATTATTATTTTTTCCAGAAAACTTTTGTAGAATTGTCTGAAGAGATTCACCGTATATTCTATTAAATGCTTCTCTTCTAATAGTGTGCCCGTTTCTACAACAAAAAAACACCTTTGTAGCAGCAATCATTCTATCTAGTAAATAATTTAAAATATTTTCAAAAATAGATGATTTGGAAAATAATATGAAAAAAATAATAGTTTTAGAAACATAATTAAAAATTTCTTTTTAAAAAAAAAATGATTTTTCAAATTTTATGTGTAGATTCCAAACACTAAAATTATTATTCTTAAATCAGTGCTAAACTACGGAATAAATGGTAGATTATTCATTTTATCAAAATGAAAGTGGACTCACATGTACATAGCAATACAAGCGAATCGCGGACTGTATTTTAAGGGATTTGGAATCTTTATTTCAAATGCCGCAAAATTTTGAGACATGGTCAGAAGATGAGGTCACACCTTTGCTGGTAACTTCTCTCCACTTCCACGCCACGCCAGCAGAAGGACTTTGGTCATCATTGATTAACGAGGACACGTCTTCAACCCATGGAACCCTAAGAAACCCAGTGAGAGAATGTGGCCACTCTTCCATCGCAAATGATTCTTCAGTCTGATCTTACGGGAAGTGGCGTGAGGCTACTGAACCACTAGGGCCTAATAAAAGCTTGATAATTTCCTATATTTTCAGGATAAAATGTTTTCTTCTAACAGTAAAAAGAATGCATTTTTTACAAAAATAAATTAAATGAAAGGATAAATAAATAGCAAAACATGAATGAATAAATAAGCATGAATAAATATCAAAACAGCAGACAAGTTTATTGAAGCATCTTCTGAAACGGATATGTGTACGAAACGAAGTGAGTTGGCCCCATGTCTCTACGGAATGGTTTAGGTTTGTTTGTCGCACAATATTCATTTTGTGTCCATAAAAGCTAATTAGACCGGGACGTTTAATTTTAAGTTGATTCAGAACCAGTAACAACATCTGAATCCAAGGTTTGTTTTGATCTCACGAACTGTTAAGTCCACAGCTCTAACCAATCAGCTCCCAGCTAGGTCACTCGACGGAGAGAATTGCTATAGCTTTATGTTTCTATTAAAAATAACTTGGAATAAATAAAACAATGTATATTTTTACTATACTAATTATATTTTTATAAATCTGTACTTCAAATCATAGATTATTATGAGCGTATTTAAGTATTTACAAGCTTAAAATTATAAAGCATACTTTTAAAATACGGGAGACTGAAAATAAATATGGGAAGTATTTTAAATAATTTTTATATACTGCGAAAACTTATTCTTGTTATTAATTTTCAGAACTAACTTTATGTGAAATAAGTTTAACTTTTTAAGTTTTACTCAGGGAATATGCTGTAATTTCCAAAGTGCCACATTAGGGTAAATACCTCGGAAATATGAAGTCGCAAAAGTTACGCCACGCAAAACATTACATCTTAGGTAAGGAAAATGCGTAAATTGTCAAAGTAACTAAAAAATAAATTATGTAGGAAAATTTTGGAAAAAACTACACATTTATGCATAAATATGGTAATATTTGCCAGCGTATAAGACACTCCGGCTTGTTACACTTGTTTTTCATAAACATTACTGATCATGAGTTTTTAAAATTTTAAACATAAAGTAATATGAATACTTAAATACATAATAAATATATTGTAAATACACAATCTATCTACAAAAGTAATATTTTAAAGTATTAATTTCAGTGAAATGTTTATCAGGGACAACATTGGTGACATAATAACCAATGCTGTAATGTGGAAATAAATATCGCTTGTAGGATTCAAATTTAATAGAATTTATGCAGTGGACGCATTCAACAAACAAAAATATCACAGATCGTATTCGAATTGTGACTTTGACGTCATACGAAGTGAATCCATTTCACATAAATACCAAGCTTGCAGAAAGTAACACAATAATAAGCTATTAACTTTTAAGCGTGTAAACGCTGTTGTTGTCACACCAGCATGCTTCCGTGTACCTAGCCCTGATTTGGGCTCTGCCTGTTAGAGGGAAGCTACTAAGTGGGAGTCTTCATAGTTATGAAGCAAGGATCAAGCAGAGGACCCCCGAATACTTGACCTTCCACCCCCAGATATATCATTTCCCTTAGAGTACATTGCAACCACGACCTATTTAATTTGTCCGAGTGACCTTTAAGGAGCACGATGGATTTTCGTTTAAACCAGCATTTGAACTCTCTACCTTCCGATAATAAGAATGATATCTTCTATAACAATGCCACCATGGCCTCTCAGATAAACGCCACGGTTGTTCTTCCGGAAATTATGGTGGTTAGTAATTTAATGAAGACGTAAAAAACAAACAATCATTGTTAAAATGTATTTTCCAGCTGCTTCTTAGATGAATTTTTAAAGTGTGGCCTGGAATCGGATGGTTCAGTTCCTTTTATGAAATTCGAGCAAGTTCCCGTTTCCTATCCGGTGTTCGTCAGTTTCACATCTGGTACAACTGGATTGCCGAAACCTCTCATCCACAGTACTGGAGTAAGTGCATTCTGAATGTAAAAGTAGTTATTTTAAAATCTTACATTATTACGAATTTTATCGACAATTTTATTAAAGGTGGATAGCAAATAGTTAATAATAATGAAATATAAATAATTTAATAAAATTTGCCGTTACTTTAATAATTGTAATAGCAAGGTTGGGGAATAAAAATATATTGATCTGAACAAAGTATATTTTTGAATTAAATGAAAATAAATAATTCATCTTGCAGTAAATTAGCAATATTAGGTTGCGAGATAGAAATCAGTTATTTTTACGTGAACTTCAAAACTTTATATAACATGTCTCGGATTCATTTTTGTGCAAATGATTTAAAAACTATGGTTCATATTTAACTCTTGAGTGAGACTGTAATTGATCGCAATCTGTAAACTTTGATAATTTTTGAAAACCTTATTGTATTTTCAATAACGAACCTGTTTGTGTCAGGAGCATTTGTAACATCAAAACTGCCGGAATGGAATTCTGAAAACCAGAATGGGACGTGATTTTTTGTTACAATATCTTTACGTATACACCATCCACAATATCTGAAACCTAGTTTGCATTTTTGCCTTTATCAAAGAAAAACTGAAAATTGAACTGAATTTTCCCTTTGTTGACTTCATTTTTAACAGAATTTAACTCATAATTGAATAGACCAAACAGAAAACAGCAAAAGAATTTTTTATTGTGAAATACCACCTTTCCAATGAGCAGATATCTGAAATTGTTTGATCGATACTTCAAGAGACATTGATCATTACAGTCATCAACCGAAAACATAATGGATTTCTTTTCCCTCAAATCGTACTTTGACACATAAATAGATTAATTACTAATGAAAAGCATTGTAAATCCATGAAAAAAGTTAGCAATACGTCTTTGTTTCTTAAAGTGAATGAAAGGAAGTAGCAATTGTCGTGGAGTTCGCAGCTCTCAAAGATGCAGAAAGTTGTGAACATCCGTTATCACCCAAACAGTTTTTCCATACGTGACAATTCCATTAAACTGAAATCGATAGTAACTGACAATAGCAACAAATACAAATAGAAATTAAAAGGTGATGGTTGGAATATAGCCGTATCCTGCCGACTTATGAATTTGAGTGTTTCAGCCCAAAATTGAAATGGATCAGAAAATCATACATTACCTATGTTCTTCTTGCGAAAAGAATTTTACAAACATGTGGAAAGGCAATATCGGTTAATATTTAATATCATCTGGATCTTTTTTCCTTCTTTTCATTTAGCCACCACATAGATCTGTATTGATGGCATCTCATAAAGTAAAGCATCCAATGTTTAATCCTTCACATCTTCCCCATTGGATAGCTCTCGTAATTTAAAAGCAGAGTGGATGTAAAGCATATTAGACTGTTACCGAAGATATGAAGAAACCAAATGTTGTTCAAATACAATCAAAACTAGTTCAAGACTATGCAGTTCTCTCAATTTAGGAAAAGAGAGGATGTAGGACATACATCAGAGGTGCAGACTGTTATCGAAGATGCGTGGAAACCAAATACTGTTCAAACACAACTAAAATCATAGAATCCAAATACAACCGAAATTAGTTTAAAACTATATAGTTATCGTAGTTTAAAAGAACAGAGGATATACTTGAAAATCTCAGACTGTAACCAAAAATACACAGAAACCAAATACTGTGTAAATACAACCAAATTTAATTCAAAACTGGATAGTTCTCGAAATTTAGATGCAGAAATAATGTAGGACCAGTTGAGGTATAAACTGTTATCGATGATGCATAGAAAATATCAGTTCATTAGTTAGCATGATCTGCATTGTGTATCTTATTTGTCATTAGTGAACACCACAGATCTCCGAGAGGTTTGAGGGTAGAGTTCTTTGAGCAAAAAGAAAGATGCGTTTCGGTGCAAAATTGCTGCTTTCTTAATGCAATATGTTTATGGTAACTAATATACTGATAAAAAAATAAAGTAATTTATAATGAGTTTTATGAAATCAAAACGAATAAATTTTTATTGTTTGAATAACGTAAGCGTTTTTTTACAAATAAAAATGTATTCTGCATAATTTTTGTCTTCTCTTAGGTGCTCTTCTCTGTTGTGAAAGATTACGGAATCCACTGTGACTCGACAAGAGACAGCGTCTGGTTGTCTATATCGCCGGTGAGTAAAAATCAAATACACTCAAACCGTTCCTTGAGCGATATTTCATTTTTGCAAATATATTTGTGCAGTGTATGAAAGTTTGATTAAATCTAGAACGTAATTGATGAAATTATCAATAAAAAAACTTGGTAAATTAAATGGGTTTGATCAGCCATTTAGTGTTTTCGATTTTTCATATGAATTTAATTATACTACATAATAGCATCAACCAGTTATATTAGATATGTATTGTTGCTCCAGTTGCTAGATTATAAATCCAGTGCTTTCAACACTACCTAATTTAGTTTATTCTTTTAAAATACAATTCTACATAACTTTTCTTATTTCTCTCTCTCTCTCTGGATTTTATTTATCTTTCATTTAAAATACTTAAGTTATTTTTATAAAGTTTGCTTCTCTGTACTTTGCTTATCGGGTTATCTCCATTCTGAATGTATTTGCCTCGTTGCTTGATTTCGTTGAGAAAAGCAATTCGCAATTACTTTGTTAGGTTTTGAGTTATTTTCTGGGTGATATATTTTTATGCGATCTCTATTCACTACGTAAATATACTTCTTAATAATGTTGCGAAAACTTTTTTTATGGGTGTATTCATTAAAGTTTTGTGTATCCATTGCACTAAAACAGGTTTCAGTGTAGAATTGTGAATGCAAACTTTTGTGTAAAAATTCTTTTAACAGAATTTTCAGACTAGCATCATTAGTTTCAATTAAAGTTCTATTAAGTTTGTAATGTTTTGAATGAGCAATGTTCCAAAATGAATTTAAAAAAATTTAATTACCAGCGCTACAAAGGATACTCATACATATTATATTCATAAATTTTAAAGTACTATTACTTAGATTCACATAAAATATCTTGACGGATGAGAAAGGTTCGATACGACAATCAAATTATTATATTTGTTATTTATAGACGAATACGATTTTAAGATACAATTATTCCAACTATTGAAGTGAATCATTTTATAATGAAGTACCTTGAGACAGGTTTCCTATGCACAAATTTTCTTAATACTAAGAGCAAGGATTTAATATTGCTTGTTACAGAAATTCTCATTTCAAGTATTGCTGCAATGAGTTAAAAACTTTTAAAACTGCAAATGGTATGCAGTCAAAAATTACAATTATTTTGCTAATGTAGTATTTTTGTTTTATGTTACACAAGTTGTGGCTATTGAAAAGTGAAGATAATTCTCCGATTAAAGAAATGCATATTGCTGGTAAATTTTTTAATTAAATGCATTCGAAAAATCACTCTTTTTCTTAAATTACTTAACTCTCTGTTTTCTTATTTCTATATATTCACATTTTCATTTCGTTTAAGCATAATCATTTCCGTTTCATCCTCTAAATTAGCAGAAAACCATACACACGGTTTCTTTTATTTGACTCTGATTAATACTTCATTTCATAGAATTCTTCTGTTGCGCAGTTCCTTTTTGTGACCCCTATCAACTCTTCAGTTCATCAGTTCCTTTTTTCGACTTATATCAACTCTTCAGTTCAACAACAAAAGTTCCAATATTTACTCCTATCTTGGTCATTGACATTTGTGATAGTTTGGAAGGTTATTTAAGACATATCTCCTGCTTCAATTAAATTTCGTATTCTAAAAATGATCTAAGAATGACAAAAAAATTAAGAAAAAAAAACATATATATATATATATATATATATATATATATATATATAGATAGATAGATAGATAGATAGATAGATAGATAGATAGATATGCATGTGCATGCGTGTGTGTATATATTTATATAAACATATGTTACTGTATAAGTCCGAAGTCTGGTAAAACCTAGCTTAGTCTCAAGTAGCTTGGTAAAACTCCGAAATATACTTTAATAAATTAGGCGAAGCAAAGAAGTAAAATGTGTGACGGAAAAACAAACAGTTCACTGCAGAAGATTTAAGCGTTATGCTATTTCAATGGAGGAAATTTAAACAGTTCTTCTGCAGACGAAGTAAAATTGTGTATTATGCTACATTTGATTAAGTCTGCAAGAGATCGTATCACAGTTGGCCATAGTAGAAGGTATGTTACCGTTGAAGTGTATAATCCAGCTGCTTCATAGAATAACTAGGTATGTCATCAGATAACTAGACAAGTTAAATAGTTAAAGTATATAAACTATTGAATTCTACGATTTAACAAAGTAATTTTAGAATTAAACAGGGATCCTCTTTCAATCCAATAGGAATGGAACCCTTTTGTGGGATCAACATGAAGACTACAAGGAAGGCCATTCAAAAATGGGAAAAACAGGAGATGAACAAAGTTTGGCGTGACTCTCCTGGACAGAAACATGCAAAGAGCATGATTTTCAACTCATCTGAGAAAATTGCATCTGAAATTCTTAGACTCCCAAGATTGAAGACTCAAGCAATTGTAGGCTTCATTACTGGGCACTATCATTTCAGGAAACACCTTCATATAATGGGGCTTTTTAAAAAGGAAACAATTTGTTGGAAATGCCACGCAGGGGTAGAATCAGCTCATCATATCCTATATGAGTGTAATGCTTTTGCCCTGACAAGATTCACTACTCTAGGTAATCCATATCCTAAAGAGTTACGCCTAAACTCCATTGAGGGCCTATCAGACTTTATAAACAAAGTAGGTGACCCAAGACAATGGAACTAGGAAAAAATTGGGCTTGGAACATGGTACAAAATGCAACAATGCAGAGGTGCCACATATCTGACAAGCTCAAGAGAAGAATAAGAAGAATTTTAGAATTAATAAAGTATAAATAAATTTTGCATCTGTGTAATTTGGATTAGTAATTTTATTATTAAATTATAATTTTTAATTAAAAAAGCAGTGCCAGTTTCTATAATTTTGCAGGTTTGAATCTGGGAAGCAAAACAATAAATACACAACACACAAGCACAATTTAAAAAAAAAATAAGCTATTTAAGTTTAAAGGATTATTTGTAAGCACAATATGATAACAATATTTGGCAACATAACTCATCTTGACAACTTGAACAAATAAGATAGAAAAGAGGTTGGAAGGATTAAAATTTGCAAAAGCAATGGCCATTGAGAGAAATCATTTTTTTTTATGAAGTCATGTTTCCTTTCTCTGTATAGCTGTTATTTGATTCAGTTTTGTCAAGTAATTTCTCCAGTAACATGGCCAATGATCAGGACCTTTGTAAGTATTTAGAGTGTGTAGTTAATTCGGAAGATAAAGATACTAATTATGAATAAGCTTATGATTTAGAATCACTAGATAATAAAAATAAATGCGGAAAAGAAGCATACATAACAATAGAAGTAGCTGCTGACGCTCAAAATGCAAAAGAACCAGATATATGCTCTGATATAGCAAATTTTGTGGCATCAGTATACATCCCTACATCTAGCACAGACTCGGGCTTGACCAGTTAGCGGAAGCTCTCTTTGTCATTTAGAAGCACGAATCAAACAGAAGGCTCCCAATACTTGACCTACCCACTCTCCCTAGAACAAGCACTGGAGTTCGAAGAAACTAACTTGTAGAGGAATCAGCCATGAACTGGACGACCTTCATGGACAGAAGGCTGCAATATCGCGGTGGAAACAGTTAATCTAAAAATCAATGGATAGAATACGAATTTAAGCAAATGGTGCAGCTTTTTTCTGTGGCATCAATTTAAAAACTATAAAAATATCTGTACTTAAATGGGAAAAACAGAAGATATATAAAGCTTGACTCGAATGTTCTGAATAGTGAAATGCTGAAAACTTGGTCTATAAGTCACCTGCAGAAACTTTTACGTTATATCCATCTTAAAGCATGAATGCGTTGACTTATGCAACATATGCAACTTTAAAAAAAGCATGTCATATAAAAGAAAATATTATTTTTAGGTTGGCTGGACTACATGGAACGCTTGTGCTACGCTACTTTTTCTGGGCCTAAAACTAATACTTTTTGAAGGTAACGCTTATTGTTTAAATCCAACGTCCATTTGGGATTTAGTGAATGAGTTCAAAATCACTCACTACTTCACACCTACAGTTGCAGCTGATGAATTGCGGAAAAATAATTGTATTCCAAGTAAGACACTTTCTCTTCATTGATTGTGAACTGACTCTGTAATATTGTTTTTAATTCTATTCCATTCCCGACTTTTAAATTAATCAATTAATCAAAACATATATGAAAATAATTTAAATTTGCTTCAAAAAAAAATTTTTTTTTTTTTAATATATATTTGCTTGCCTGCGCATAAGATACATCCTCTTTTTTGTATGATTTTTGAAGAATAAAACTTTATTAATGATCATTATAATAAACAAGCTGAGGTATCCAATTTTTCAGGGAGTTGATATGAGATTATGTGGTATTTGGAATAAAAGGATAAATTTTATAGCAGGTACAACGTTTTTATTGAAAATATATTCTAACTGAAATACTTCTATTTATAATTCTTGCTTTTAAACAACAATTTTCATTTTATTATCAGGGTATAAATTTTTAAATTTACGTATAAATTTCTTAATTTTATGTATAAATTTTTAGAATTTCTCACTTGAAAGCAAACTACATATAGTTGACTGAGAGAAAAGCAGACGTTTTTAAAGCTGATGCAACAATATGAAATTTTCCTTGCTCTTTGTTAATTGTAAAACTATAGTCTAATTTGATTGAAAACTGCCGTCTTTTAAATTTGAATGGCAATTCAGTAGAGATCGGTGGTATTCTGAGGATAAATACTGTGTGTCTTTTGTCCTTTCCAGTTATAAGTTCGATTGTGTTATTCAATAGCTCTTTGACAATCATTCTTGTTCCATTGCATAGTTTTGGTGAGTTGAGGTTTCTGAGTAATATGATCGCACATCAAGTTTTTAGTTGAAGGCAGTATAATGGCATGCATGGTACTTGCAAAGAATTTAAAAATTTTGTAGTGAAATTGAAACTTTCTTCAACGTTTGCCGTCGGGTAGATCAATTCGTATTTTGTCTCTCTACCGAAGATTTTCTTTTGAATATTAACGTTGATGCCGTCAATATTATTTTTAATTGCCATTATTTTTAAAAATAGCCACTCCGGATTGATATAGTTATGAGCATTATAATAAATTTGATCTATGAGTTCGTTTTCAGTAGGGACTATGTCACAGAAATCACTTTTGAGTTCAATTAGGCCAGTCGTTTGATAGAATATTGCCTTCACCAATTTATAAAAGTTGTTGAGCAAAATGAGCTGTTGTTTAGTCTTTCGATAGTTCAACCCTCATTTTTGTTAGTCACAGTATTTGTATGTCTATCCAGATAAGATTTTAAGCACGCATTGATTTCATCTGCTGATGTTGACTTGGGTATAACTGGAAGCGTTTGTCGAAAATTGCCTGAGCTACAGCTACAGCTTATTCACAAGTCTTGTAATGTTTTTTCCATGGTTTTCGAATGAATTTTATTTGCCATGCAGCATTTTGAGAGTCATGATTTTCGAATGAATTTTATTTATTTTCACGATTCCTGGATGATACTCTACAGAAATTACTTATTGACTCGAAATTACTTATTGAAATATTTTTTGTGGTGTTCCACGTATAATAAATAGAGACATTGACGTATAGTAATGGTTTCGCGAATGAATCCGTTTCCCTCAGTTGGAAAATGGCTGTTAATGTTGTGCTCTTTGGTGATTCGCTCACAATATTTCTGGCAGTATCTTTTGTGAAGTGAACTTTTTGTCTATTCTCTAAATGTACTGCTAGATCTTGCAAAATTGGTTCGTGTATAGGATAACCGGGATTCACTGAAAAAATCTCTTGTTAACTTATCTTTCAATAGTGACATGAAATTAATATTATGTATTTTCTTTACACATATATAGTATTACATATTTAAATAAAGCTTGAAACTTGCATTATATTTTATTATAGCATTATGTTTTCTTATCATTTATTTAAAATTTTCTCATGCATATTTAAATGGCATAAAATGTTACTCATCTGTTTAAATTATGAGTTTTATTTGCAGCTGAAAAACATGATTTATCAACTTTGAAGATCTTTATGTGTGGAGGAAGTGCCGTTAAACCAGTTCTATATGATTTTATGTACAAAGATGTGAAAGCTAAATTTGCTTTCTCTTCTGGATATGGTGAGTACATGCTAAAGAAGATTTAAACTCTCTAACACGTACTAAGGACATTTGACATTCTAATAAACTGCAGAGTTACTTTCACGCATTACAGTTTTTAAAATATCTGAAAGTTTATGCAAATTTATTTATTCATTAATTTTATGAGCTTATAGTAGATACACTGATATATGTTGTTGTCTAGCGGTTTTTTTTTTTTTTTTTTTTTTTTTTTTTTTTTTTTTT
>JAPDSC010139938.1:106823-129371 GCA_026290005.1 Latrodectus geometricus
TTTTTTTTTTTTTTTTTTTTTTTTTTTTTTTTTTTTAAAAAATTTTTTTTCTGCCATTGTCTGCTTTAAAGCTCTTTTGTCTCTGTCATTAACCTTTTAACTACCACTCTTCTTTTTAGATGACATTTTTCAGTGTTTCAAAAAATATGCTTAGACATTACAATTAACACTTCTTCAATTGCTGCAATTGACACTTCCGAAACGCAGAAGGGTTGCCGTTATCAAAGTCTCGAGCAAGACGGGTCGCGACAATCATGCCTCTTTCGAAACTAAACAATCTGACTATTTTTAATTCAGAAATATATTTCGCATCTGACTTTTATCATTGAACGTGGCAGATCTATGTGTATACTTTCTCATGCGCTAACTAATACTCTTCACTGCTAGAAGGAGAGAATAGACGAGAGGAATCTTTCAGCTGCTATTTTTTTCACAAGTGCTCATATTATTTTGTCCAAACCATGTTTGGATACATATTGTAAGAAAATACCATTTGAAGTAGCATACCATACATTATTTCACTTCACTTTAAACTTGATAAAAATTTTTGACTCAGTTTTCATAATATCAAACCAAAGATGCTAAACTTAACCACCGATTACATTTTTAGATGAAAATTTCAAACTGTATAAAAAGTTAATACTGAAAATCTTTATTAATTGGAAAATGTTTCATCCTTAATGGAAAAGATAAAAGTATGGTTCGAGAAAAGGCAAAGGGCTACTCATTGTGCAATTCTTGTCACTCTCAGAACAAAGTGTTCCGTAAAAGACTTTCACAACACATTTGAAATGAAACAATAGATATAGAACTCACTCAGATGACAAAAATTAAGAATTTGATGACATGAATAAAATCACACACAAATTTTTATAAACAAAGAAAATGTTTCGTATTTATCGATTGTTAAAACTACCGTTGTAGTTTCCAGAAAGATCACCGCTTAAGATAATCGATAGTCAACAAAGTTATCTTCAAAACCCAACAAAAAATCGCTCACCAGTAAACAATGAAAGACAATTGAAACTACAGTTTTAAAAAATATTTTTCTTTACGAAGTTGAAATATCTTCAAATTTATACAAAATTTGTTCATCAGTGAGCATTATTCAGCAACTGTGTATGATACAGTCTACAAGAAACGCCCTCGCCAAATAATCTGGTAAATGTCTGTTGCTATAATAACAAGAGCTGTGCACACTTCAAATGAGAATTAAAGTGCTATTTAGCTTTAGCTATTGCTATTCTCAAGACAATCAGTAAGCTGATTTTGGCGCTTTTTTCTCTGGCTACTTCTGTTGAAATAGGGACATGTATTGTTTCCATGGCAATAAATAGATAGAGTTCAATTGGATGGAGTTATTTTCGTTGTAGACAGATTTTAACGCGACAGGAGCCATCAAGGAATCATATTTCTTTATAAAATTAGGTATGACATTATGATAGATGTGTTTTACTTTCGCCATAAACACTCTTTTATAGAAAACTACGATCAACGTGTTTCCACATTTTCCAAAATATCATTGATTTGAAAGGCATTGAAATGATATTAAATGGAGTTCCGAATTATTATTTAAGGACTAAAGGAAATGTTCTAGTGGATCCTACTACAATCGATTCTTCTTATCTGACTTCTGCCTTGTATCCCATTTCGTGGCACAAGACATTTTTTTGAACAACATAAAAATGTTAAAATAGGTATGGCACTTGTGGATTAAACAATAATTTGGAAAGATATCTTCAGTTATGTACTTGCTAAAGAGCTTAAAACATCTAAAAAGGGCTGAGGAAGAAACACATTTATTCTGAATTGTGGAAACAATAATGCAACATCTACAATTATTGTTGTCCCACCGGAATACTTCGCTGTATTTAGACCACAAAGCATGATTCTACCAATCAGAGGAAAACAGTAGGATGGGAATCTTCATAATTTAGAATGAAGGATCAAGCAGGTAAACCCAATACTTGATTCGCCACTCCCAGAAGTATTATTTCATTTGTAGAACATTGCTACCAATACCTATTAAACGTGCTTCGGTTACCTTTAATATACGGTGGATCTTCAATAAAATTGAGATTTTCATGCTTTCAGATAATTTTGTGCCTGGTTCGTGTTCTCAGTGCTTTCAGATAATGAGAACAGGAACTAGGCCAACATGGCCACACAGCTACAGATGTGGAAATTGATAGTGGTTCCATGTTTTACTGGTAAATGTTTCTTTATTGTTCTGTATCTCAAGCAGACTGTCATTTGCCTCAATGCTACTCTTTTAGTGATTTGTTTTTTGTTTCAAGCCATAAATGAATGATTTCTATTCATAAATGAATGATTCTATTCATATGTGTCGATATATATATTATAGTTATAGATTTTTTTTAATATTGGTTTGAAATAATTGATTTTTTCTTTGAAAAGTTATAATATACATTTTCCATTATTTTAAAGATTTCAAAGAAATTTGTTTTGTTGTTACAACAAATAATTATAATTGTCTAAGTTTGTTATCTTAGTGTTTTCACCAGTTTTTGGCAAAAACTTTGTGTTCATTGAAGTCGACCATAAAAATTACTATCATTTGTCGATTTAACACATAACTATCCTGTAAAATATTCGGTTATACGGATTGTATGATATTATCCACAGAAAAAGTGCTAATAGACAACTATAAGTTTATGTTTAGAACTATATTTATGGTTAATCTTCCATAATCGCGGTGAGTTTACGACAAGTTATCCACGTTTGGTGACATGAAAATTCACATCGGTTGACTAAAATGGCTGTTTAATTTAAAATTACGATACCCTAAAACAGCATGAAACAAGAAAAGAAATATATACCAGCGAAATCTTGAATTTCATCGGAAAATATAAAAATAGATTTCATTCATGAATAAATTAAAGAAACAACACTTAAATTTTCAAATAGAAATTCTGCATTTTGATTTCATAATCATTTGGGGTAAGTCCCGTGGAACAGCGCATCCAGCATGTTGAAGCATAAAAAGTGAAAAAAATAACTCGACTGTAAAAAAAGAATAAAAAGGTTAATTAATAAAAACGTTTATAAGGTTAATCTTATTATTTTCTCCACAAAAATGATTAAAATTGTCTAAGCGCAAAACTTTGCACATTAGTTAATAAGTGGAGTGATTTGAATAATACCCAATGTCTGGGTTTCAAATTGAACCGTCGTTTTTACATAATAAATTTCGATACATAGCAAACACAACATGGAATGATGATAAATAAAAAAAAATGCCTACCAACAAAATGGTTGACTTTCCACTTCTACATTCGCCGTGAAGAAACACTCATTCTAAAACCCTAACGATAGAAAGTCACGCCAAATGCAAACAGACGCCAAATTTGGCGAATAACCCGATTACGGAAGATTAACCATATTTATTAGAAGAAAAACTAAGCCAACTAAGAAAAATACTAAATTTATGTGACAATCAACTATAATGAAATTATAATGTTGTCATGATACACTAATGGAGGGACACTGAGGCAGGCGTAACTTTTAATCTTCCTTAGCTATTTCCCCACGGTGATCTTTGTCTTGGGAGTAAAAAAATCTGCTGCGTAAGTAAAGAGAACAACACTTGAAATAAGGTCGAAAGGATTAATTTTGTATTTTCTACTTTCACTTAACCACTCAATGGAGTAAATTTATCACCAGATGGCGATTTTACACTTAGTACTTGTCATGAGACAAATATCAAATGTATATTGTTTTCTCTATTATTTGTGTGGATTCTCTTTTGAATTTGATAACTGTGCCCAATTTAAATATATCCAACAACTTGATAGCAATACTTTCTTATTTTTATTTTATCACATTTAAAAGAAAACTTTGCATATTTATACTTTTTTCACAAATTTCTACATGCTTAAATAAGATGAATAATTTGGCAAATAAATTAAATAAATTAGTATTTTGATGAATAAAAGAAAAGATACAGTATTATTTTCTATCAGTTCACGTGGTAATACTGTATAGAAGAAATTTGTCGTGGTAGAAGAAATTTGTCGTCAGAATTGTTTTATGTGAATTGATAGAAAATAATACTGTATCTTCGACAGTTTTCAAATATTTTGCCAAAATAACTAAATAGCTGAAATTGAGTAACGTTTTAAAAAATTAATTTTAAAAAGTTTTATCATGAATAACATTATAGAAGAAATAATGACCAAATGGCGAAAAATATATCATAGCAAAAGTGCTTGTAACCTATTAGATACAATTTTACTAAAGTTTATGTGGCAGATACATCAAACAAATAAAAACATAATCGAGAATATCCAATATGTGACATTGACATCAAACGAGTACGTCAGTTTTTCAGAGAGAGAGATTAATACATTCAAAGCTAATTTTTACTCTCTTGCAGTATATGTAAATTTTAATCAAATTAAATATACCTTATGAAATGATTCATGAAGTATATTCCAGCTTGATTAAAATTATTATTTGGCATTTTATAATATACTCAAAATTAATTTTGCAAGGCTGCAAAAGTTAGTTTTATGTGTATTATGAAATGATTAATAAAAATGGGTAATGATTCATAGGCAATTTTTTTTTCGATTTTTCATATGTATTTCATCATATTACGTAAGTATTGCGTCAGTCAATTACATTACATATGTATTGTTACCTCAGAGCAAACTAAATTATATATATCTAGAAATTACAAGTTCCTACTTTATTACTGGTCTATATAATTTTTCTTATCACTATATTATGATTATGAGGTATGAACATTAATATTTTCACGGGAAAAGATATGGAGATATCAGTCCGTTCACCCAAAAAGATACCACGCCAAAGTCAGGCGCTGCCTGATCTGTATGCATCTCTTTCACGGATGTTTGATGAATGAAAACGACGTCCACATTCTCTCTAAATCAAAATGCGTCTACTATTGCTTTCGAGGCTAAACTTGGACTCATTCATACAGTGAAGAAACCTTCATTGATCACACGTCCAATGGAAATGTTGACGTGCCCATTGCAAACGTTCCCGACAATGGCGTAATGTGACGGGACGCAAATGACTGCTCACCTTACATAAAACCAACAACCTTCATAGGGTGTTGATGAAGCCCACGTTGGTGAAGTCTTCGACGCATGATCGATCTTCCAGAGCTTGCAGCTTGGAATTATCTGAGTTCAGCCAGAGTTGCGGTTCTATTTTTTCTTGCACGTGATGACAAATATCGGTCATTAGCACTTGTAGTAGCGCTTGGGCGTCCTTATCTGAACATCTTAGATGTCGAATCCAAATTGAAATTGTTAGAAATGTTAGAAATTTTTGCCGAAATCTATGAATCGCAGGTGGACTCACATTCAGCCATCTAGCCACTTCCATTTAACTTTGTCCTGCCTCTAGTCTTTCAATAGCTGACAATCGAAATTGTTTGGTCAAATGATGCCAGGAGCCCGTTGTTACAATTTCACCGTACCAGATATCTAATCTCAGACACGCAGCGACAATTGCTGCTACGTTCTGAGACATCCATTTTTATGCTCCTCACAAATGAGTATTTCGTGAGCAGCCCTACTGTTTTGTATAATGAAATATTGTTCAGCTTTTTTTGCTTACCGACAAATTTAAATTTCATTTTGGCTTACTTTTGAGAGAGTTATCAAAATTCTTGGGACTTTTTTCTTAATACTTGGTAACCAGTTATATTATATATATCTGTCTGTGTGAAAGTATGTGTATGTATTGTTTATTAATTGTTATAGGTTCGACAGAATTAATGGGATCCTGTTTTCTTCTGGAACAAACTTTACCTGTGTATAGAGGAGAAATAAACGCAATCAGTTTAGGCTACAAATTTGAATGCTTAGATGAAAAAGGTTATGTATATCTTCTTTCTGAACCCCAAATATCATATTCGAAGTGATGTTATGTACACAATCCAAGATAATTTCTCATAAATTTCAATTAAGAATCTAAATTCATTAGAAAAGTTTTTGGTAAAATCATATTTTAGCTCACCAATTGGCGAAAGCTGAAAACATGATGGCATATAATTCACCAACTGAAATTACGTGATTCTGATCGCGAACACAGTCTTTATATTAACATATTACAAACATGATTTTAGACAAAATGCTTAGAATAATAATATTAAATTTATGAGATATATATAATATTATATTTATATATATAAATTTATGAGGGTAATATTAAATTTATGAGGGGGGGAAATCCATTACTTTTTCCTTAGTATTTAATATCTTATAAAAATATCAATGAAACAATTTCAGATTTGTGATTGTAAGAAAAGTAACATTTTACACTAAAAAAATCCTTTGCTGTTTTTTGTTTGGTCCATTCAGTTGTGAGTAACAGTGTGTTAAAATGGAATTCAAAGGAGAGAAAATTTGGTACATTTTACATTTTTGCTTTGATAAAGGCCAAAACACAAGACAGTGAACTGAAATCGGGGATATTATTTATCGTCAATACTGTAACAGACAATTACATGAAATCACTGTTCAGTCTATTCCGTTCAGGTATATTTCATGTTAAAAGCTCACCTCTCACAAGTAGATCCATCGTCACGAAAATATCTATAAAATCATCTATGTTGACCACATGTGATCAGTTGCAGCATCAACCGGGGACTATAGGTGGACCCTAAAACAGTTTTAAACCATTTTCACAAAGCAAATCCGAAACAAGTTACATAAAGTCTTGAAATTCACGTAAAAATAATGGATTTCTTTTCCCCAGCATAACATTTTAGTTTTCACTTGCAAACTACAAAGTCTCCTTTCTTGAGATCCATTTTTTGAAGGCTGCTGCATACAAACATTGCTGTTCCTTTATCTGAGCATGCGTTTTCACTTTTAGTACATTATATTATACGAAATAAACATAACTTTCATTATGAGATATTATTTATTTTCTTTTAATTCATATTATAATATTTCCTTATAAAAATGAATAATTTGTTAAATTTCAGGTCGTAATGTGGTCGGTGAGCCAGGTGAAATGGTTATAACGAAACCTGTTCCGAATCTTCCCATTGGTATCTGGGGTGACGCTGATGGATCGAAATTTCACGACAAATATTTCAATAAATACCCAGGTTCTTTTCGAAATTTATTCTATGTAAATATTTAACTCTGACAATTGTTTAAATGGGATTTACTAATTAACATTTGCTTCTCTATAATCGAAATAAAAATAAATTATATGGATTAAGCAGCAAATTTATAAATTAAAGAAGAAAACTTAAAATAAAATCAATAGATCATTCAAATTAAACCTCAAATTTACAGTTGTGTTAAATATAAAATAAAATTTCATGTTAAATAAATAAAATTATAGATTTTATTCACTAAATGTATGTGTGTGTGTGTGTGTGGAAAGAACTCATTAAGTTTAACTATAAATATAGATAAACCTAGGTCATTTTATCGTAGCAATAAATCTATTAATTGACTTGAGAAAATCAAAAAAAAGTACTCAAAACACTTTTAATTGAAATAAATGGACATAAATATTAGCAAAACATCTCTTTTCTGCTAATATTAATTATAATCTCCAAATTTATTTCTACGACATCTTTTCTCCCTTCGATCCTTATTGAAAACCCATACAACTGCAAAATGCTTCTAAATAGTATTTTCCAATAAATCCATATACAAGTGAATTACTTAATCCTGTCATAGAGAAGAATTATAGAGAAGAATGTAAGTATAACTCATTTCTAATAAAATATTGTAAACTTTCACGTCAAATTTCTCGAAAGAAATTTTTGAAATGAAAGGACAATTTTTATTTCATTTCAGGAATTTTTCATCACACAAATTTAAAAACGATATTCATTTTTTAATGAAATAATGTGACATAAAATTGCATGTAATGTTGAAAACTTATTGAGATTATTTTTAAGAACCAATTATTATTTACATTGTTCATTTCACAGTGAATAATAGTCTTTCTCTCACAAGAAAGTACTTCAAGAATATTTTTTAAGTATTTAAATGAAACTAAAATATGTATTCTTTTTAGGAAAATTCATGATTGGTGATAAGGCTATTATCAATCCGAAGACCAAAGGAATTATTGTTTGTGGGAGAAGGTTAGTTTTAAATTTCTAGTGAGTAATAAAATCTAAAAAGGATCATATATCGATTAAAGAAAATCATATATATCAGCTAATCGTACTCAAAAGTTTTTCAGTATGCTGTCCACCTAAAGCAGTTTTCAAACATTTATTTTCCAATTATAGCTATTTTTACATTTCAGTGCAAATTAATAAGTTGTTGGTTATAGTATTTTTCTTATTTCATGTTTATGTCCTGCCATTTAAATTTGGTGGCTATTTTTGTTTTAATGATCTGAATGTTCATGTCACCAAATGTAATTACTTGGCGTACCAACTTACCCTGATTATGGAAAGCCAATAGCTTTCTTAGTGATGCAACTCGTCAAGCTGTGCTTTATTGAAAAAAAGTTTTGACATTCACGCTATTGCTGTGTTGTTATGAGCTGCTGGCATAACTTTGAGATACAGTCCGGGAATCGTCTGCACAGCTATATGTGTACGTATAATTAAATTAGAAAAAAGATTCAACAGCAAATTTCATAGTATTTTCATTGAAGAAGACTATTATCATTGAACCAGACGAAAAAAGATGTGTCAAATTAAGTAATATTTTTGAAAAAACTTTGAATCTGAAGAAAATTATATAAATATTTTTTTTCTAAATTTTAATATAATGGTATTTATGAGGCAAATATTTAAAAATTAATTAAGATAATGAGATATATATGGAACAATTTTTTAAACACTTTTCAGCAAATGATTATTGTTTTAAGAAATCGCTTATAATAAAAATCAATACAATGTTTAAACATTACGTTATTGTTTTCCTTTAAAAGAATATGATAATAGTTGTGTTCTTTTTAACTGTATGAATCACACTGAAGGAAAGAATTTCAAGAATAAATTTGAATGGATTGATTATGTATCTCTATTGTTCAAATATTTATATATAATTCTGAATCTAAAATTAAGTTGGAAAATTAAGAGTGGACCAGTGTTAGCTTCCTGCGAGTGAGTGTTATAGAAAATAAAAAGTAAATAAATTTTCTGTCTCGTAAAATCGCGTAATTTCGGTTGGCAAAAAAATGTTTGCCGCTATTTTTTCCCCGTTCGCCAAGCAGTAGGTTAATACACAGGATTTTATCTTTCTTGTTCAACTAAAATCTTTCTAATTATAAGCATCATGAGTCACTGTCCGATATTAAAATAACCAGAAAAGTTTGCTTTGGTTTAAAGGCTTTTGAATTCGAATGTAAGTAAATATCTCTTGAATATAAGTGAACGTTTCCTTATTTTCTACAAAAGTTAATGACATTATTTTCGTCGGAATGGGCATTATTCGAAAAATCGTGACTCTTAACATACCATTAGAAAGATTAACAATTAAATAAAGGTTTTTAAACTAGATATTAATAGTAAAAGTTTTAAAATCAGTTGATAACAAGATTTTTCTCACAAAGTTTCACGTGTTGGGAGCCTCATAACTTATTTTGGTTTGAGTGAATTAGGTAAATCCTCAGCATGGAAATATAGAGAAGAGAAAAAAGACAAAATATTCTCTAAAATAATATACGAAATGTAAGGTATGAAATTAATTTGAAACCTTTTATATTCCGAATACTGATAAATTTTGGCTTTATAGAAGTATGCAAATTGCTGATCCTAAATATGAAATATAAGGGTATGGCAGATAGAAGTAGAGGATAGCTCAGGACTTCATCACTTGATAGTGGTTTAAATTTATTAGATTAATGGCTGCATGACGCAACTTGAGCCATCTGAAAAATAAATAGCCTAGAAATTATTTTAATAACCTAAACTAACATGCAAACGACATTTTCCTCGAATTGCCCCGAATTTAATATTAGGTAAAACTATGTTTTAGGGTGCCCTTTGGCGAACTTGGGGATTTTTTTTGGCACCATTCCTTTTCACGCCGATTACATTCCAAACAGGTTACCACTCTGATTGGTTTATCTGAAACAGATAAACCTATAGATCAGTGTTTCCCAACGTGGGGCCTACGCCCCACAGGGGGGCAATTTGATTGTTCAGGGGGGCAATCCGAAAATGTACTCGAGACGAGTTTAACCCTTTCGCTTTGGGCCATTTAAATGCAATGTCAAATTTAACGAAAAAAGTAAATTCTTAATTAATTACGGTAAATAATTATTGGGTATAATTTCGCTTGACGAGACCAAAATATCAACTGGGTGCTTGGCGTCGTCAAGTTAAATTCCCTGTGGCAGACGACAGGCTCCACGGGGAATCCCGGACGTTTTAAAATCTCGGCAAACAACGCAGTTGTTCGCACTTGAATGGTCCATTGCAATGTATGTAGTGTTCACAGAATTCAGTTGGTGTTAATTTGAAATAAGTGTCCGTCAAAACTGTTGCAAAAACTCGGTTATTTAATAAATACATAAATTGTTTAGATAAAATTAGTAAGTATTTGATTTTATTTTTATTTATTTTTGAAACCTAATTTTTCAGAAAATTTTGTCAAATGGAAAACATATATTATTTTGCGGTGGCAGTGTAGTAAATGTTTTATATACATTTAAATAAATATGTATTTTTTGGTATACGTTTACTCTGTCACATTAAATTAATTTTAACACATACTTTAATTTTAGTTTTCAATCGATCTTATATTTATTTCTTATAGCCCCCATAGTAAAATGAGTGGTGCAAGCAAGAAAAAAGCTCGTCAATATTCGGAGGAATATTTAAAATTTGGGTTCATACCCGCTATCCACGATGAGCGGATTCCTTTTTGTCTTTTATGCCAGCAATGCTTGACCAACGAATCAATGAAACGAGGTCGTCTTGAAGCGCATTTAAAGGCGAAACATAGTACTCATATTAATTCAGATTTGAATTACTTTAATACTTTAAAGAAAAATTTTGAAAAGAGAACAACATTAAAGTCTCTATTTACTGCTCATACTTCAACTAATAATCGTGTTCTTGAGGCTAGTTATCAAATTTCTATATTCATCACTAGAACTGGAAAAAATCATACTATAGGAGAGAATTTAATAAAACCGTCAATATCAGCATTTCTTAAAATGATTCTTGAAAAAGATGACAAAGATGTAAAAGCTATGCCACTCAGTAACAATACTGTTAGCAGAAGAATAAACGAAATGAGTGAAGATGTTGGAAAACACTTGTGTAAAAATTTGTGTGTTTCGTTAACAATTTCCTAGTGATTTGTTCCTAAAACCAATCATTTAAGTTTCTTAAGTGAACAATTCAATTTCTTAATAATAAAAATTATGTATGTTACATGGGGGGGGCATAGGAATTTTGGAAAGGCCAAGGTGGGGCATGGCACAAAAAAGGTTGGGAAACACTGCTATAGAGCCTCGACTGGATCTAAACTAATCAAAACAGAAGTCGGTTTTGCCCAGCTATGAGATTAATCACGATCACAGCTTGGCTAGAATCAAGGGGGCACCCTAATATATAGTCTAACCAAATATTATTATCGCAATGAGAAAACTGAGAGAGAGATCCGCTTCAATTCATTTCAGAACAAACTTTGAGCTTGTTAAGGAATATTTCATATTTCTGAAGTGGGCAATTTTCTTTCTTATTTCATAAAAATTTTATACATCATAAATTATAAGAGTTCTTATTGCAAACTGAAAGAAATATAAAATTACTGCATGAAAATTTGAATATGTTTTGATGCCATTGTTTACATTTTAATAAATTTGCAGCGATGATACTTTGAAGCAAAGAGGCTGTCGGTTTGGAAGCTCTGAAATTTATAATGTGGGTGAGTAATTTGTACTTTTTATTATTAGTAGTTACATGAAATTATAAGCTGTGTATAGTTTTATAATATACATAAACAAGAAGCGTCATAAATTTATGCAAACTTCAAAAAATCGTAATAAAATGAATAATGCTCGAAAAATCAGCATTTGTGGGAAATATGATTGAAGAACCTGTGGATTTTTATTAGCAGTAAAAATAAACTATTTCAAGAATGACCGATATAAATCACTCTCATATTATATCGAGACAAATAAAACCAGACTAGTAATAATATACCAAGCTGATTGGGGATGGATCCATCATATACGCACATTCGATGACATCTGTGTGTTATAGTTATACGATACAGCGTTTGTGATTAAACTTTTCTACAAGAATGATGACTCCAAGTGCAAAAGTTCCATTAAAATCTGTGATTTAAAGCGAATCCCCAAACAACTGTATAACACATATAAAACAGCCAAGAGGTGAAGAAATATCGAAATTCTTGATCTAACTGAAGGAGAGAATTTTGTTTTTTATAAAAGTAATGCATTTGCAATTATTCAACATTATTATCAAGTATTTAGAGATAATATTGTATTTAAATAAATATACTTGGAAGTTATTTGAAAAGCCAAGATGATTGGTAAATATTTTTCGTGCTTCTTCTTTAGTTCAAAGCTTTGTGGATTTAATTTTCAAGTTATTCGGGGGTACTTGTATTGGTTAAGAATTCTCTTTGTTCCTACCCATTAGTTTAATCAATTTATTCTTCATATGTCAAAAGGTTACCTTAGAAGGACAAGCATAACCACTGTTTATAAATAGGAAATGGAAGTTAAATTACTGCTTTCCGAAGAAACATTTGTCGGCGTGAATGCTTGAAAGCTCCTCTAGTGATGCATGGGTACTTACACATCACAAAGCGCACTTCCAAACAGCTGAAGTCTTTTAACCTTCCAGGAGTATTTTCCATAGATAACGGACCGTTATCACATGTAGTAAAGTAAGAAACTCAAAAAATCTCCTTTGGTCACAACGACAAGTGTGCATTTAGAAAGCCAAAACAGTAGCATTGATTTCTCGTTGTTCACCAGAGGCTAAGACAGTATCCAGGACCTTTTTATCCAAAGAGCGTGACGTAACTATTAGAATATAGTAAATATAAGCTACCAAATCTGAAAATGTTCTTTCGAAAAGTAAAACGCAATAGAAAACATTTTACACCAGTTTTTGATAATTAAGCTATTTGACTAAAATAAATGTGAAATTCTCACTAATCTTCTAAAAATTTCTTATTTGTTTTGACTCAAACTCTAACATTTGGAGTCAAAAATAAATTTTTCTACTTTCCATTGTTTCATGTATTTATATAATTTTGAATTTATTTTTTTACAGTTGAAACATTTTCTGAGGTACGTGACAGTCTTTGCGTCTCCCAGTATAACGCAGACATGGAAGAGAGGGCGGTTCTTTTCCTGAAGATGAAAGAAAGTTACACATTTAGTCATCAATTGATCAATAGGATTAAAGAGGCTATCACAAAGGAGTTGACATCGCGACATATCCCTGACGTCATCACAGAAGTGGAGGATGTACCGGTAAAATGATTTGCATATATTTTACATGCAATTAACAAAGATACTAGTTCATCTTGTTTCTCGATTGAAGTGCCTTCGAAATATAATAAATATAGTATCTTGTGTATATGTTACCGTGAAAGTCCGAAATCTGGAGAATGTCGACATTCACTTGTGAATGTCAACATTCACGTAGTCGCTTGGTGTATGTCCGAAATATTTGCTAGATATCCTCATTTCTCACTTACACCGGCAAATGTCGACATCCACAATGCACTAATGGTGAATCTTGAATATGCGTTTCATCTCTCCGTATCCGGAGAGGAGAAATGCAGATTTGCATTTTCTTATCTCAATATTTCAGGCGGGAAAAACGTCACATGTGTGACGTAAATTATCACCTCTCTTAGAAAGGAGGAGTGACCAATCACGGTGAGTAGAGGAAGTGTAGAGGATTTTTAACCAGCGGGACAAACCTGACAACAAGCAAATTAAAAACAAATTAAATGCTGTGGTGGAAAGGGAAGCCCGGGAATGGCCTTCTGTTATCTCCTTTTCGAGCTCTTTAATCATCTTTTCAAATTCCACCAAAGCTTGTCTGTGATTGTCGACATATACCGGCGATGGTCCGAAAGTGCAAGAAATGTAATCAATTGTACGGTCTTTCACCAACGTTTTTGGTATGTGTTGACATTCACCGGTGAATGTCGACATTCTCTGATTTCGGTCTTTCACGGTAACATATATACTCAAATATTTTGTGTATTTTTAATAACGTCAGGACAATATTTTCTTTTTATTTACAGTATAATATGAATGGTAAGAAGATGGAGATATTAGTGAAGAACATCATCAACAACAAACCATACAGCATCGAAGCCGTCTCTAATCCGGAATCATTAAAGCACTATATAAACAGAAAAGAGTTACAAGGATTCTGAATTTCTCTATTGTATTAAATACTTTTTATTTATTAAAATTTGATTTAGATTTTCCTTATAAATTAAAATCTGCAAAATATTAATAGGACAAGAAGTGTCGGCGAACTGTCAATTGGTTGAGTGTAACACGAAAGGTTTCTCAATACTTGACTCTGTCGAAGTCAAATATCAAGCGAGTATCTTCTATATAATCAATCTATAGGAAAAAATATTATGTCACAAAATTTGAACTTTCTTAGTGTTTTAAACGATAAAGGTACAATCCATATCAACACGAATGACATTTAAAGCTTATTTACTTATTTCCCTAATTTCATCAATACAAAAGTTATCGAAATATTCAATAGATTTCATATCAAATATAGTATATACCATAAATATATTTCTCTTTCTGGTCCATACAAATGAATATCAAGTAAATCCTAAGAATGCTTTAACTCATACGTTGTATTTGGATATGCTCAGAAATTATTTTCTCTTCATTACTAAAATTTTAAATAAAAACTGGGGAACATTTCGCTAATTGGATAAATGAAGACAAAATCATCATCGTTTTTGGAAGAAACCAAATTTGATGCTTTTACAAAATAAATAAAATACATTGTTTTCAAAAGTCACTGATCATTTCGTAATAGTTCAAAACCGTTATTATTTCATTCATTGCAACATTTGAATGCATTTCAACTAAATATTCGCAAGTGTTCTGATGAGTATATTGTTCATTTGTTTGTAAAATTGAAATATTTACTATGGAGTTTATCATATGGGTGAAATATCGTCAATCCACATGCTGATCAAAATAAAACAGTAATTTTTTGTCTCAGAAGGCCGTTGGAGAAATTGTTTTTGGCAAATAAGAAATTGGAAAGAAAATTTTAATTTTTTTATAAAAAAAAATTAATTCTTTTATTTACTTATTAAACTTACCAAATACAGTTCTCAACAAAGGAAATACACAAATGTCACTGTTGTGTTGAAAGAGGGTATTTCATAAACAGTTCACTTTCGCAATAACTTTCTCTCGTCGCAGTACTTTCTTCCAAAATGCTATTTCACTGCATTTTGTTCGAAGTTGAACTTTGCGGTTTTCAAAGTAAAATTGTTTATTTTTGATGAATCCCCTCTTTAGAATAAATTTACAGCAAGTTTCTTTTCTAATAGGTAATTCTTAGGGAGTGTATAGTGTTAGTAATAGTGAAATCCACGACAAGAAGCAAAAACCACAAACAATCAAGCAACAGTGAAATTCTAAGTATGCAGTCGCGAGGAAAGGAATTCTGACCCTATTTATCGAGGAAAATTGTTTCATTATGCATTGGTAAATATGCATCCCAGTTTTGACCTCTCATATCCTTCTGAAACGGAATGTAACTAAAATAGCTAAAACGAGGTCTTTGTAACGGTAAATCTTCGATAATTGGGGTTGACGCCAAATTTGGAGAGAGTTTTTATTTGGCAAGATTTTCATTTTGTTGTAGATTTGTTGTTTTTTTTTTTTTTAATTCTATGTTTATTACTTGTAGTTATTCATCAAAGTTTAGACTATAAAAGTAATTTCTTCAATTGAGAGTACAGGTATTAAATAAAATTATGAAAAACGCCTCATGTTATTCAACCTGAAAAATGTTTCTATGTTCAGGTTGAACAAATTTTATTCGCTTTTATGGAGAAAAGAATATGATTAAATTATGAATATAGTCGCCAAAATTAAGCACCTTTGTGATAACTTACCCTGGTTATGTAAGACTATGTAACTTTATAACTGATAAGTAACAAAAATGTTAAAAATATGTTTAATTTTGCTCCTGCTTGCTTTTTTAACTCAGAATTATTTTCAAGTTAGAGGATACATTTTGCAGATTTCATTTCATTACTATGAGACATTATTTGAGAACAACATCGGTTATTTGTGTTACTTGGCAACAATCATTAATTGTCATTATATTTAAAAAAATATATTATTTGCGGGTTTGAAATGTTAGTTTTTAGGAAACGGAAACGCATATTGATTAATAGAGAAACAAAAAAAACTAATTTTAAATATACAAATTACTTCAAATCTTTAACTAAACATGCAATGTGATGGTTTAAATTAGAATAAACTTTTCAATTAAAAAATCATTATCAAACGATTTTTTTCTACATTTCTTTAAAGATATTCATGAATCTTTCATGACAGTTTACATCAGACTTTGTGTCAACCTGGCAGGCATTTGAATATTCATTGAGATAATGGGCTGTATTCTTGGAAGGCATAAATCCCAAGAAATTCCCAAGCTTCCTGTTTGAATGGGTTTTCAAACAAGTAACCACGAAAGCACAACACATCTTTAATTGTAATTCAATTGCAATAATTTTTTTCAGTCAATAATTTGCTTAATAAGCCATACCAAAGAACTTACACTTTTGAGAACGCCACTACCATATATAAATTGATTGAAATTAAATCATTTATTTCTAAAATCTCTTTTTTTTCTTTTTAAAAGAAACTCACCTCCAACACAAATAGTGTTAAGCATTACAAATTTTTTATATATGTTTTTCCATTCAGTGTGTTTCAAAAATAAACTGTGAATTGTTTTAATAGAATTATTAACTTTTATTGAAATTACAACTCAACATTCGTTTAATACCTTAAAGTTTTAATGTAATTTAGTAGGTAAGGAAAAAACTTTGAAAATGAACTGAAATTAAAGCATGCAGATAGTGTTAAAATACTTTTATTTACAAACATTTCAGCCTCAAAAGAATATGCCAGCATGCAATTACAATTTTCTGCATAAAAAGCGAAGTATCAAACCAATTGAAATCAACTAAATTTAAACGCACACAAAACAGCTTTATGAAGTGTAATTTAAAAAATATTCATTCAAAATGAAGGGAAAGTGATTTTTAGCATAGCTAAATAATAATTTAGATGAATTTTTCAAAACTGAATCCAATTCACACAGCTAATTTGTCACATATTTTAATTGAAATAGTCAAAAAAATTATTTTTGAAAACATTTAGCATTTTTTGAAGAGGATATTTTTAAAAATGTCAAATTCTTTCTCTGTGCACCTTTTACCAAAGATAATAGATAATTTTCATTCATCATGAATTTTATTAAAAATACGTTCCACATGAAAAACATTTAAAAAGTTAAATATAAAAAAATCCGAACTATAATAAACAACCAAGCCTAAAATAGAATTTATGAACTGTTGAATTATAAGTCTAAGGACTAAGCATTCAGATATCAGTACGGCTTATTAACCATAAACCGTAACATTTACTGATTCAATAGGAAAAGTATGTCTGTTAAAGTATGAAAAGTAATTGCATTAAAAAATTAATACATGGGATAAAATTAGGCTGACCAAAATCCACGTTTATATTCTACGTTATGTGGTACTCTTCCTTTAGTAAAAATTTCAGAAGGGAATAATCTGACTTCTTGTGACGATCAATTTTCTTTTATTTAATTAAAAAGGAATTATTTTTTTATAATTCATAGAAGAACAACAAATGTCCAAAGACTTAAGCTTTATTATTAGAAATTTTTAAATATAATAATCGAAATAAAAGGAAAATATGTAAGAAGTTATTTCACTTTTTTAAAACACGCTTTTCCATCCAAAGAATCAAACTCATGATGAGAAAGAATAAAATAACCTATATCTGTATCCACAAAAGTGACACTGTGATTAACCGTCAAATATTCATAGCCCTCATTTCGTTATGAGTCATACGCTTTCCTAGAATCAAAATAAATGGTTGTTCCTGGCTCAATCCACTGTTTCATAATATCAACTAAAGTTTCTTTTCTGATGTGTACAGCTACTAAAACTAACTTTCCACTACCTCTCACCATCAAACACCTAGAGGCCTAATTTTGCATGTCCTCTATAATATTTTCTCTTTCCGAATTTTGATTCATCAACTTCAACAATCTCGCCTTTACCACCTATTTTCTCTGAAGATAACTCAATAGAGTAAAGCATCATTTCATTAATGAATTGCCTCCAATATGCTAAAGCAAGGTTGCTAAAGGATTATTCTCTTTGAATATCAGTTGCTTTACAGCCACAAACAATTTCATACGTCAAAAGAAAAACCTACTCAATCTTAAATTTGCTGCAAGAAAACCAAGACCATATCTGATCTGGATCATATTTAAGAATCACAAAACTTTTCTTCACAACTTCTACGGCAGAAAAATAATATCCATCTGAGAGTTCTTTCGTAGCCAAAATTCTTATTTGACTTCCTCATTTTAAGTACGCCAACTCTGACTTCAGTACTCCAATTTAACGCAAAAATTCAAAAAGAATTTCCATTCTCTCACACAATTAAAAAAAAATTATTTGACCTAAAATCTGCTTACAGCCGGAGAAATTAAGCATCAATCTAGAACTCAGAATAACCTGGTATCTCAAAACAACATTTTGAAAAATAGACATAGTTAATGAAGGGGAAAATATTGAAAAAATACAGTAAAAATTAATGCAGAATAAAAAAAAAAGAATAATTTTAAATGGTAAAAAATAACAATACATTTTGGAATTTAGGTATCCAAATGGTTAAGAAACCTGCAGAACACACTAAAACAATTTGGACGTATCCTCGTAAAAATTTGCAATAAAATGTGAAATTGGACTAAAATATTCTAAATTTCCTAGCAATGGCGTAAATGTTGCCAAAATAGAATTTTCTACTTATTGTTCTCCAGTTCAATGACGTAATACGAAATCAGGTTGCATGAGAAACAAAGAGAAATCAGCCAAAATAGAAAAAAAATAATCATCAAATTCAAAATGTTGAATGCTGGATTGAACGCATCTATGTCCTTGTTTATTATATATAATGGAGCATTTATGACGATTTATATTTAATTTATTAAATAATAGCTTAATACATGTTTAATCTTGTAGCCTATACATAACTTGAAAAATAAAAATATTTGTCAAATAAAATATAAATAAAGATTAAATAATTTACAAAGAGGGTACGTGAAGTAAGAAAAATTTTTTTTTTATTTGCAGCAATATAATAATTACATATTTTGTCATTATACTTATCCAATTCAATTTGTGCAGTTGTATCCATTATGTTAAAATTACTTAGTGGATTTTGTCTGGTTAAAATCTTTTTCATAACTTTAACCTCATGTAGAGAATATATAGTTGCTCCAGGAAATACATATTTTTAATATTTTTTATGCATTATAATTGCTTATCAATATTCATGTTTTCATCATCAATATCATTATTAGCATTGTTTTAATTTGTTTAATTATATTTTCACGAATGTGACAAGATTTGTTTTAAAAATTGTAAAATATCATTTATATTGAAAAAGGATGATCCATTTTAAATTCTTTAATGCATCTTTATCTACAAAAATCATAAGATCATCTTTTATAAGTAATAGTCTTTTTAAAATAGAAAAATCTATATTTTGTGTGCAAAATAATTATTTCAATGTACTACAAAAATAACTGTAATATTTGTTTACCATAAAGTGGTTGCTACTTTCATTTCAGATGAGATCATGGCTAAATCTCTTTTTATCGTTTTTAAATGTTTTCAAAATGACGGAAGTTTTCTCTTTTAACTAATGTTTAGAACTCAAATTTTAAACTCTTTCGTGATATTGCTTCCAAAATTTCCTGAAATCTCTCTCTTTTTCTATCAGTGTCTTTCACCGATTCCAGGTTTCTTACAGGGCTCTCCGACTCACCAGCTTCCCTTGTGTCAGTTCAAGTTATTTTGAAATCCGTTATAGCTTCTCGAATTCTCTTTTAAAAAGTGTTTATCACTTCTTCACAAGCTCACATTTGAAGAATATTTTTCAGTAATGAATTCGACTTTACACTTTATTATCATGACTTTGCAATCGCAGGACCTTTACCAAGAGCCAACAATAAATTCGTCTCTTGATTTCTGAAACATTTGCCATTGATTGAATTGGATTATAGCTTAGATCCATAAGCCATTTGACGTTGATACGAACTATTTGAACAAGATCGGTTGAAACATCGTTAAACGTTAAGATCGAAACATCGTTTAACGTTAAGACCGAAACATCGCTAAACGTTAAGATCATGACTCGTCATTTTCTCTCTAACGTTGATTTGGCAACTTCCTAGATGATACAAATCTATGATCTTCTCCCTTTTGCATTGGACAAATTCATCTGCTCAATTTGAGTGATAAATCGAATAATTCAGCTCATTCGATTCTAAATTGTTCGAATAAATGCATTTGAAACATTGAATTTTACAAGACAGGGATAAACATGGTTTCAAGCGATTTCCAATGAATTTTGGCAATGTGCATGTTGACACATGTTGTTTAACCATAGCTTAATAGCTATGAAAACATTGCATCATTTTCACTTGAATCAATTTGAATTCAAAAAGATTTGATAAGCATTTTGTGCGTGAAAGATTGATTATTCCAAGTACGCGAAAAACATGACACCGAGTGCATTTCTGTAGCTTGAATTCTGTTAGAATCAAAATTAAAATTATTGTTGTAGTTCATTTTGTTAATAAAACGCTTGCATATGTAAAGACCAAATCAGCGGTTTGAAAAGCTATCATCTATTGACTAGAGTCATTAGCACCTTGACAATAGAACAGAATAAAAATAAAAAGACAAGAAAAATCCATTTTATGGTAAGTTTAAATCGGCAAGTACAATTCAAAAGTTTTTTTGTTTTTGTTATTAATATTTCTAATCACCAGTAAAATTTGTAATACTAATTTTTGTATACTTATTATTTTGCTTACCTAATAGTATATAGAAACTGTTTTGTGAAGAAACATTTATGCTGTATTTAAGTACAATATTGTAACTAATGACTTATACAGTTTAAATTGTCTATTACAAATTTTATCTTTTAGTATGTTCAAGAATAGATTTGATTTGTCTGAAGTGTCAAAAATATAACTGATCCATAATATATAACTGTTTTATGATATTATTATAAAAATTGAAAATTTTATTGTTTAATTTATTAAGTATTAATTTAAGAGGAATTGATTATAAAAACAATGTATGCTTCACCAATTTGCATGTAATATATTTAATAGATAAGCATTTAATGTAAAAAAATAAATTTATCATTCACATAAATATTGAAAGTTTAAGTGCATGTTTTGCTTCAATGTTATATTATTTTTTAAAATTAAATATTTAATATTAAAATTTTTGTTAATAATTATATTATTTTGTGAATAATTTATTTTTTGATATTTTATATGTATTAAAATATTATAAGTATGGAGTAATTGTATTCTTTTGTAAATTAAACCAATTGATGAAGAGCTATATTAATCCAAATTTTGATTGGGTTACATTACTCTTCATTTTTTGATCATTATATAATTAGTTTCCATTGTTATATTTAAGTTTTTGTTGAATGATAAAAATGAATAACTTATATGTATAGATTGTAAAATGTGTTATTTTGAAATTCTGATTGAAAATAAATAAGGAAATATGATCAACAAATTTTAATGCTCAAAGAATTTATTGAACAAAATGAATCTTTTATTTTTAAGAGAAATGTGTTATGATGTATTCTTACAATACAATTACAATAGTACATACTTACAATTCTCCACTTTGTAGCAGTGTAAATAAATTCGCGCCACTGGAATTCGAAAACAGAGCCGTTTTCCGATTGGAATTAAGAAGTATTTCAATCGGAAAACGGACTGTGATTTGTCTGCGATGAGATCTTTAATTTACAAACAATATCCAAAATTTTAATATTCCGATAAAACCAATTTCAAAGATATACATAATTTATAATGATTTGAGTAATTCGCTTGGATAGATTTTAAATGAACAAATTGAAAATGCGGCGTGAGACAAAACATGACAAATATAAATGCACGTTCGAATAATTTAAAAATTGACATTTAAAATCAAACGCAAAAGATATCCTTATATTGTTCCTTCTTGAAAAACTGATTTTATTTTACCGTGCCGATTCTTAGCATAAATAATGTCGTTCAAACATTATTTTCGATTCGAAAATGTGTTAAACTCAGTGGTGTTGTCGAGCCGGAACGCTCCGGAACGTCGTTCCGGTACTTCCTTTTTTGACAGGAACGCGTTCCGGAACTAAAAATGATTTCTGATAACGAGAATTGGCTGACGTATTGAAAAAAAAATTAAAAAGAAT
>JAPDSC010139942.1:0-12397 GCA_026290005.1 Latrodectus geometricus
AACACAAAATACATTTTGCATATTTTACGAAGCAGCTTTTAAAATGAATGAATGCATAACAATTCAATTCACACAAAGGTGTGTTTTTGCTCTTGTTTTTAGTCATTCTTGGCGTGAAATTAAATAATTTTTCGCTGAAAATTTTCTTATTATGAATTATATAGACAAATCACTCATTAAATGTACCATACAATTAACTGAAAAAAATCATTTAATTCTTCAATTTAAAAAATTAATATGGCCTCAGTAGTTTTTGCTGGTAAATAGAGTGAGAAATTGAGTTTCTTTTCGGAATCGAAGCAAATGTAATTATATCATTCTGTTGTTACGCACATACATCCGAACAAGCACTGAAATGACTGATGCCATTTTAAACCCTAATTCATAATAATAATTGTCAAACTGTAACCGTAATGAATGATGACCGACATCTCATATTATATGGCTACTGAATGTACTCATCATTTTTATGAATGATTTCGATTAGCATGCGTCCATCGAAAGCTCAGACAATTAGCTGTTTCCCATGCAAACACGATTTCCGATTGTATCTTCATTTGGAAAGCTGGACTCACGATCTTTCCTCTAAATCCGGGATTGCACAACAACCCCCCTCCCTTGTCGACCTCCGTGGTGAGTGGAGGAGGAAATTAAGCGATCAGTCTCCACCCTTCCTCTCGATTTTCCAAGGTCAGCCCATGGATACTCTCGGTCCATTCGCTCGAATTTTAATGGGCTTATAATGATTTGCTTCGTCTGTTATTAGAGATTTCGTTGGCAAACCGTATTGTTCAGTATCAATGGAACCCTTTTACAAAGCAGAACGTTTTACTTTTCTTACAATTATTTATGCTGAAATTGTATACCGTTCTATTGATTTAATGCATTCTTTTAAATAAAAATTGCAGGAATTGGTAAATAGAACTGCAAATAAATTATTACGTAATTCAACCCGTCACTACAGCTATATAAAATAGCAGAACATTTGTATAGCATTTAGTTTAATAATTACTTTCATATTACGTAAATGGGAAGATGAAACAGTAAACTATTGATGATATCATATTGAAATAAAATATCATAAGGAATATATACAAAATATTTTATATATTCCTAATATTTTGCCTCACAGCTCTAAAGAAATAAAGATTTATTTATGAGTTCGATTACCACCTACCTCAACTATGGATATTTATATTGATTTAGAATCTATTTTTAGATTAATTTAACACTAAAATCAGCTCTCTGTAAAAAGTGGCGATGAGTGATAAATAAACTAAATTAATAAAAAAAAAAACTACATTTTAACAGAAAATTTGTTCAAAAAATTTCGTCTGATTACTATATATATATACATAAGCACAACATATAAAGAATATATAATGAAGATAAGAATTATTTTCAGGATAGGTTAGAAATGATGAATATTATTATGTCTATAAAATAAAAATAAAGTAAGCCTTATCCATAATTACAGGTAGCCATTACATTATTTATTCTGCATATTGTAATTGATTTCATATGCAATATTAAAAGTGTAGACAAAAAGTGATAAAAAGTTTAACGAATAAATTAATAATTATAATCGTTCGAATTAAATTTAAATTACAGAAATTTTTCAAAAACAAAAAAATAGGACCAAAATTCGCATTTGATTCGTACTATGACGATCAAATTAAGTTGATTCGTATTTGAGAAATTAATAAATAATAAAAAAATTAAAGAATAATCTCTCTGACTTATTACTTTAAAACTTTTAAATTAAAAGAAAATTCACAGAAATAAAAAATACTTACACATAAGTAAAATGAATTAACTAAAGATGAAACTATGGTTGAAATCTGCCTTCGTAGAGGAAATTTAAGTTGTATTTGAATAAAAAGAAGGGAAGATGTTTTTCCTCAAATTCATAAAGGTGCTGATATAAAAAATAAATAATCCAACTGACTTAGTTGATTAAGGATTTATTAAAATAACTGACAACTGAGCTTGTGCGAACTGGATCTTAAATATCAGGTCTAAAATTCTTAAGTATTTTTTAGGTCTAATTATTTAAAGAAAATTTATGACACTGTTAAATCTAATTGAAATATGCAAAAAATTATTTTATAATGTAAGTGAATATAAATAATTTTCTTAACATTTTTTTATATTAATTAATATTTTTTTCCTAAATTTTATTTTAAAATAATAATAATATAATCTTCTATTATGAAAATAAATATAAAATATTTATTAAAAGCTGCCGCTAGAAAAATAATAGTACATGATTTTTTTAATCTTGATCGTAGCATCAAATTACCATCAAATAGCTATCTTGTACAACGAAATTAGATCTAGAAAGAAAATCGTGCCATATATTGTTGTGCGAAAAAGCATACTGTTTATTTTGAAATAAGCAGCTGTTATCACAATTAAAATATTAAACTTTGATTTAATTTGTATTGATTTATAGTAAATAGACTTTTTAAACAAGTTTTCAAAAATTGAATATTTTTCCTGCCTTTTTACTATTTGTATGTTACAAGTTTTATTTTTATTGGAAGAGAGAAATACAATAATATTTAAAATTTTATTAAGAAAGTTTTATCTTAATGAAATAGAAATATGCAAATGGATAAAAATTCTTATTATAATAATTTACTTTTTAAGTCCTTATTTTTTTCATCATTAAAAATTATACTTCGATCTAGAATTATAGTTAATTAAATAGTTTAACGCAGAATTCAAGTCTTGAATATTGGTAACATATTATTTGTAAGCAGAACGTTAAAAAAAAACAATAAAGGTTTTTCGAATGTTTTTAAATTAATTTATGAGACTATGTTTATATCCATTTGTGTTTTTATCAGAGTGAATTGCATTTCTTAGATAACCGTTTAAGGAAACTATAAAATATTGTTAAAAAGATATCAAAATTCAACTTTTAATCATTAATAATGAATGTATTTCATCTAGACCGATTCCTTTTTTCCAATAAATGAGAAGATAAAATGAATGAATTATCATCAAACGAATATAAATTACAGCTATTTCATTATCCCTCCGGTACTACGTTTTTTAAAACTCGATTCTTTATTTACAGAAAAAGCCATTTGCGTTGCTATAGGTTCAAGAAACTCCAGAGCTTTAGATATTCGCTAAGCAACATTTTTTCCCCTTTTTCGAATAAATAATATATCTCAAAAAACCATTATTATCTCAACGTGATTAGAACTTTTTTTTTCTCTTTCTCTTTGTGGCAACTGATTTGAGATATCGGCTCAAATATTTGTTTTAGCAAAGGCGATAAATATCAGTCTAAATTAGCGGTACATTTGTCAATAATAGATGCCTAGATCTTCTGGTTCTACTCCGGAAAGATATATTAAAGTCATCATTTATGCGGTTTTCGCAATTATTTGTAAATGCATGTTCCTTTTATATCGTCTGCAATAAGTAAATGAATAGAAGTGAAGGGAGAAAAAAAATAGTTCCATCATTTCTCATTCATTCGCAGATTTTACGATCATTTCGAAACAAAAGAGTTTTCTGAATGCGACTGAAAAACAAATTTTTAAAACCGTTTTATGTTGCAATATTTCATTAATGATAATAAATACCGTCGCAGGGGTTTTAATAGAAAGTTAAAATTGAAAAACGCTAGCGAAAAACTTTTAACCGTTGCAGCAGAAATTAATCAAAGCTGTTGTTGTGTATGCAGGCATATTGAACTGCTATTGATAATTATCTCCGCTTCCCTCACAATGTAATGAAACATAAAAATAACTGAAAAACAAAACCATCTGGCAAAGGTGGGGGAGGAGGTAAAATTCTAAACAAAAGAAACTCATTTATTACCATTTATTTTAAAAATCGCTCCCCAGTTTTGCCCAAAATGCTCAAACAAAAGACCGTGTAAACACTGATAGCAAACGATTAGAACACGTGGTTTCCGCCATATTGTTTTGAAAGCTGTTCCGTTTTCGAATGCCACACAATGCGAGAGAAACTTTGCCAGAGTTTATTGTCGAGTCTTCTAAGTTAAAACCTCAGCAACGGAGCTGCATGTATTGAACTGCATGAATCTCTTTGTTGAGAAAGCGAGCTTTATTATTGAACGAGTATCTCTTTTCCCGTCTCCAGCAGCCACACTTCGAAGTCAGGCTGCTGCACCATTTTCGTGACCAGGAACTTCCAGTCCTTTGTTTCTGCGCTGAAGTGTTGATTGGAAAGAGAGAGGAGACACAAGAATTCCAAAATTTGAAAATTCTCTTCTCTTTTCAAAACGGGAACATTTTCCAGGAAACGATGAGGAAATTGAAGTTGGCCCGTTACTTCCAAAACCTAAAACTGCACACCAGCTTTCGAAAAATGAATTCTATATGGGTGGCGCTACTGATTTATCTAAATTAATTAATTTCCTTTAAAACGTTAAAAGTCAAAGTGACGCGACGGGGATCTCGCAACAGACACGTCGAACATTCTGCAATAATCCTCCCCCACCCCCCAGCGAAGTTGCTCAATAGAAAGCAGAGTCGTCGTTTGCAGCTACTTCCGCCCGCGATAGCACTGAAACAAATCATTTCCCCCAACTTCCGCGTGTTTCCCCCATAATGAATAGCTTATGCATCGCCGAATTCCCGAACATATCCCGAAAACCGGAAAAGTTGGACCCGAGTTTCTCCGCAGACTTTTGGTTCCATAACCTCCGCTCATATTAACGATTTTTAATCTCAACTGATGCCTTTAACAATTGGACTGCTTTCCCAAGCTGAGGCTGTGTTTATAGCACGCTATCCTGTCCGGCGCTTAATCGTTCGATCAAAATCGTTTGCGAGTTCGCTGAGGTAAGCTAGAAATTTCCAATTTTGCGGCTTTTGATTTCGATAAAAGCCTAACTAGGCAAGGGCAGGAGGCGGGGGTTCGATAGCGACAAGTCTGCAGCTGCATCGGAGATTCGATTTTACTTGTTGTCACTGTGTTTGTTTCGTTGGCACTAGTCGGACAGTCATAACTCAAAAGTATAACAGTTATCTATTTCTGTATCCGTGACTGGGAATCATTTCCCAATTCCATTTGTTCCTCCGAGAAATTTCCTTAAAAGGGCATGAAGATCGTTTTAAAACCTAATGATGCACCGACATAACCCTGAATAACGAGCGAGAAATACCATTAAGATATTTTAAGAATGATATCAGCGATTTTTCATTTCGTAAAATATGTAGCGAAGCAATAATATAAATGAATTGAATTCCATTGAAAATAAAATTGCAGTTCGTATCAATAGTTTATCCAAGTAACATCAAATGTTACAATATAAAATACATCTGGAAATAAAATAGATATTGCTCTGAGATGACGAATGTTTCAAAAATTATTTTCTATGATTGATGTTAAATCATTGACAAAAAATTTGTGGGAAACACCTGAGTTACTTCTAGTGCATAAATAATATACGAGTAGCCGACATAAATAATCCAGAATCTAAGTCTTTTCATCTACAAGAAAATTAATAAAGACAGACTCATAAATTTAACTACTAAGTAATAACATTTTTATGATGTGGTTACTTCATAAATCCTAAATACAAGCTTAATCGATATTTATCTCGTAATTAACATAAAGAGAAATAAGCAAATTGTAAACCAATGAAAAAATAATTTCTTAGTATATTATTAATGCAACTTAATTATGAAATATAAACTTTAGGTTAGAATTTTGGAAAATAAATTTCAAAAAGCCTATAAAGGCATGGTAGCCTTTACAGGGACTAAGGCCTACGGTTCCCATATCGGTTTTCTTGAGCGATGGTTTCAGGGTGTACAGCATATGTCCCGGATAGATGGTCAGCCTAACGCAATAACCTCGTATTTAGTTCTCAAGCATGCTTGTATTCTGTTTTATGAAGAAACTGAAGAGATGAAATGTGAAGAAAAGTTTTAACAGAAGGTAAATTTACATGGTGGGTATCAAACAGCTTTCTGCTGATGGTCTATCCTCTACCTGAATATTTTGAATATCCTGGTTTCCTGTATAGAGTCTATATTGAGCAATGTACAGTTGTGTATGGTAAATAATATATCCTTTACAATATCCTTGTACAACCTCATCTTATTTAAGATCTAAAAAGATGTGACATCTAGATAATTTTAGTGCTTTTCAGTTTGAAAACTATTTAGGGAAAAAGAAAAAAATTGTTAACCCTTCTTTGCATGATTTTTTCTTTATTGGCGAAATTAATCAAGTTGATATAATTCATGTTCAAAATTAAAGGAAAAATGGTTAAAAAAATCTTACTATATATTTATAGTATAAATTTAGCAAAAAACAATATGCTAAAAATTTCCATCATCATCCAAAGGTAGATCATTAACTTAGTACTAAATAGAAATAAAAGAGGAAAATAACAGAAACACGTATTACAAACCTTTCTTCTACTCATTTTCAATTTTTTAGCAATAGAAACTCTAATATAATAAAACAAAATTATAAACGAAATCATACGTTTATTGCAACTACAACAAACAGCGGAATGAGACAACTTTAAGCACTGATAATGACACTTGTTTATTTTTGACAGCTATGTTTCTTTTTATGCAATGGACATTAAAAAACACGATCAACTTAAAGTGAACTTGTTCTTTTATATAATTTTTGGACATTATAGGTTATGATGGAAATTTCCACCATTATGCAAAGAAGGGTAAGTCTTCGACAAAATCTCTTCAGAAATTTTATAAAGAAGACAAAGAATTAAATAATATGCAATTAACAAATATTTCAGAAAATTTTGAAGCTATACAATCAATACCTCTTAAGAAATCATCATTAATGTTAAGACTTAGTTTTAAATAGCTGGGTAGAGCTATTTCACATTTAAAAGTTCAGAAAATTCCTTACTTTCTTACGTCAAGATGAATGATGGGTACATTGTTAAGATTCATGCCATAATCTCATGTGAAAATAATTCATTTATGTTGGTTGGTCGATCATTTAAAGTCTCAAGGGAATTTTATAAAATTTCATGTGACTCTACTAATATTTAAATATTTGTGATATCTGAATTTTCTGAATATAAATTATGGTCTTTCACTAACATAATTAGTGATAATTAAATTAATTATATTCAATAAACCAAATTTGGCACGGCCAAACAGGGGATCAAATCTCATCGTGGCCATATTTGTTTTCATGACAGAGGGCTATAGGATGCGTTAAAAAATTAAAAGCCAGCAAGTTTTCCTATGGAGAGCGTCAGTTTCTTTTATAAGGAGAAGGAAAATGGCGTCGTCTTCAGTGAAATAACAAAAGAATTAAATTACTACTCCATATTTTAATGTATGTCTTTATATATGAATTATATCTATACAGTAGACGCTCGTTTTAACAAACCTTTAATCTATGAATTAGTAGCTGGTCTAAGGGTTCCATAGACGCAATAATTCCCATTTGCAGACTATAAGTTTGAAAAATCTCTTCTTTACAAACTCATTTTCGTGGTTTTTCTTGTGTTTAATTTTTTAAGTATATTTTTTTAACAATATCTCGTTTTATAGTTGAAAAACTTGGACCAGCGTTTTCGATTGTAGAATCATTAATCCTTCGAATTGCGGGTAGCAAACTGCACTGCTGATATTGGATTTTTGTAGCAATATTTATGGGGTGCTGTCTCTAAGACAAATAGTTAAATGGCTAACAAGATTGAGGTATTTTTTTGAGCTAATCAACAGTAAAATGTTTGGCTACATCGAAAAAACAATTACTATTCCGAATTTCTCATCAATAAATAGAAAGTAAGAATTGTTTTAAAATATGAAATTTATTTTGTATGTGTTTCTTTATAGTGCATGATAAATTATTTTTCTATTAGTATTTTCCTTATAAAAAAAGATAAATATAGATTGGGGTGCAGGGGGCAGTGGCCTGGTTGGTTAGAGAGTTCTTTCTCATTATCGGAAGGTAATGGGTTCGAGCCCCGATCCGACCGAAAATCAGTCTTGTTCACTAATGGTGGCTTGTGCACATTATATACGTCGTGGTCTCAATATCCTCCATATGAAATTATATCTTTGGATATGGTAGGCCAGGTCTTCTGCTTGGTCTAAATTACATAGACTTCCATGCAACTGTTTCTATCTAACTGGTAGTGCCCAACTCAGGATTAAGTACAGGGAAGCATGCCGGGCTGTACCTTAATTTTGATGCATTTATAACATTCACCTATGACCAAACATCTCGTAATGTTGAACCACGGTCACCTGAGCTGAGAGCCACCTTTTCACATCCACACTTCACCAGCTTTAAAAAGAGAGCAGATTAGTGAAAAAGAATTCGCAGTTATTTTTCTGTTTTACAAGCTTTCAATTTTACGGATCCATTCACATTTGCCAAATTCAAAATTATTGTAAATATACTTTATGATATACATTTAATGAAATTTGTACTCTGAACGACAGTATCTTGAATTTATTCGTTAGTTAAAATTATACAGCAAAATGAAAACTGCATTGTGCAATATTACCAAGAAATGGCCCATATCATTGATTCAAATTTTACGTGTAAACTCCTGTTTCCTGCGCAATTTTGCCGATTAAAATAACGATTGAGACGAATTGCATTCACTTTTCTTTTCGATGAAAGATAAATTGCAGAGATTTCACAAGTTTTTCCTCCTGTCATGAGGCGAAGTTGATATTTGCAGCATGTTGATCGTTTGTGTTACTATAGTAATAGATTCCGTGCCCGAATATGATAAGTGAGCACGTTACCAATTTCTCCTTTTAATACTTCCTTTCATAAGTTATTGGAACTTGGGTAATTAGTAACACTCCAACGGCACTCACAACAATGAAATTCACATCATCTCGAAGCCTTGGGAAGGGGGGGGGGAGACTAACAAGATCTTTTAAAATAAATGCTCCCCGCTATTTGACAGCGAATGAATGAACGTGAAATCAGACCTCCCATTGACTTGAAATTAACTCATTCTGCATTCGCGGCACAATTTTCCGTTCGAAAAACTTTTCAAATCTTAAAGGAAATGTGTTTACGAGAAGTAAGTAACAAATTAGCTATTTGTCCAGTTAGAACAATTCCTATGTAAAGTTTCCCCCTTGTCGGCGTTCGTGATCGAAATTCAAAGCTTGTTATAAATTCTGTTATCGATTTTTACCTTTTAATGTTGAATGGTAATAAATGTCAAACGGAAGGAATAAATCTTCTGCGTGCGTATGTCCGTTGGTAAGCATAACGCGTTTCTCCTGTTCAAATGTTACACCGCTGACATAGCATTTTTGGATCTGAATGCAAATTAGTTGAATATTCTAGAATACATTAAAAGAAAAATGCTCCTGATATACAACAGAATCAAGTTCAAGCGACGGGCATGATTTCAGAAAATCAAGTTTGGATATATTTATTTTCACTTATGGTATCTGTTACATTTCAGGTGATAAATTGTGAGACTATAACCTCAACAGTTTCATTTTAACTAGGAAGCTATATATATACAACTGCTATGATAATTATCCTTAAAAATCATATTTATTGTCGTTACTATTTTTAGGAAGGCCTTAAAATAGCTTACTAACTTACCTTTCTACATTTTTCTGATTTACTTAGTATATAACAGTATTTAAATAATAAAAATACAACATTTATACATAATGCAAAAATTTATGAAGCAAAACATTTTAATTTTTTATCATTAAAATGTAAAAATTATAGATCATCTTGATAATGTGCAAATTACGTACCCACACATGTGTGTGTGTGTAAAGTTCCATGAGTGTTAAATTCGCTTACATTGGGCAGTCCAATAATATGCCCATTAAATAATTTAGCGGTAGCCTAGTTGGGATATATGTTGTTCTAGTTATAAGAAGATATGCGCTCTAGTTTCGACATAACGGAAGATTGGTCTGATCACTATTGAAGAATTAGGCAACTAAAATATGTCTCAGTCGTGATGTTTTCAAGATGAAAGGTTACATCTTGAAGATGCAGAGCAAGTTTCGGAGTTTGTATGGTCTCTGCTTCTAAATTATAAAGACTCGATCACTTTTGTAGTGACAATGACACACCACCTACTGAAAAATTGCCATCAGTTTCAAACTTTGCTGTGCTACAGAATGAAAATACTCGGTTAGACTATATTTTAGGGTGCCTTTTCGATTTTCGCCAAGTTGTGAGCGTGATTGATAGCCAAGCTAAGCAAAACCGAATAGTGTTCTGATTGGTTTAGATCCAGTCGAGTCTGGTTAGTTTATCGTTTTTAGAATTTTGAAAATCCAAAGGACGGGTTATTTTTTAATGTTCAACCATACCTGTTAGCACTGTAATCAGCGCGAATAGGAATGGCGCAAAAAAAAAAAAAAAATAGCCAAGTTCGCCAAAGGGCACCCTAAAGTATAGTTTTACCAAATATTCTAGTACCCAGTCATAAGAAAGAAAAGAATTTTACTTTTTATCAAGAACAAATAATTTAGTCAATAGAATATTAAAACATTCAAACAAATGATAGGTTGTGAAATTATAACTGCATTAAACAATGAGTAAAAAAAATGTCAGGCTATCACACACTGATAAATCTTCTATTTTCCTTTTCAAGCTCATTTTATAACGAAACAGATAATAGTTACAATTACTATAGTAGTTGTAACTATTATCTGGACTTTATTATTCTTTTCAGAAGGAAATTTACTTAATAATCTAGCAACATTAAATATTTCTATGTCTTGTAACATCTTTTCATCGTATCGTATTAATAACAGTTTAAATACATTTGCAAAATGCCTAATAGCATCTGTGAAAAAATTCCATTAATTAATCTCAGTGCACAGTTATTCTTTCTAGACTAGCTGGCAGCTAAATTTTATTCGACTAGATTCTAGAGTTCTCGGGGATGAATAGCTTCAGATTGCGTTCCAATATGCTTTTGTGGAGGGTGTCCATCTCCTTGAAAGGATTCTCTCAAAGTATACCAGCTATGACGGCAGTTGCCGGGAATGGTATGCCTGCCAGGTAGTATGTCGAAGTTGAAAAAAAAAGAATCTTCCATTATGTCTTTTTTGATTTTTTTCCCCACCCCAAAAGCTGTTGTGATGAAGGGGGATTTTTCTGATGAATAAAAACAATGCCTACAACGGCAAGAACTAATGGCAAAACCTCTAGGGATGCATTTTTTTCGTTGGTCCCTCCTCAGCAGTTCTTCCAGTCCCAGTGTTTCTGGACCCAGCTCTGTGGAATTCTCTCGCTTTACATTGTTTTAATAACTTTGGATATTAATTCCTTGACAAAACCGCATAATTAATTCTTTCAGGTGTTCTTATTAGAGAGAACGTTGTGAAGAAAAAGTGAGCCAGGGATGGGAATTGGGAACAAGTAGCGTCGCGTCGCATTTTTTCGCCTGTGCCCTCCATTCTTCCCCCCTTTTTTTATCTTTCCTCCCTCCTCACCCTGCTTCTCTCTTCCCAAATCTCATTTGTTTTCGAAACTTTCACATTTAGCTTTGAGATATATATACTTCCATAATATTTCTGTGTGTGTGTGTTGGAGGATGAAAAAGAAAATAATTAAAAAAAAAAAAAAGAAAACTTTTATTATTATTATTGTTTCATTTGCGACTTCTCGAGGAAAAAAAAAAGACAAAGAAAAGTGAACTTTGTATTAATTTTTCGTCGACGCTGTGTGAGGGTGAAGAAAAAATGTCGAGCTACAAAAAAACAAAAAAAAAATGAATCTAAAGAAATATAACTTAGGCTTCGTGTGCTCTGAAAGTGCATTAAAAAACTGTGCTAAAGGTGTGTTATTAATTATCTTTTTCTCTTTCAAATTGCATATTTCAGTCCAGAATCGTTAGTCGAAAACTGTTTTTTGAATGCTTCGTTGAGGATATTCTGCTCAAACTGAGAATATGTGATTTTTTTTAGACAGAAAAATGCGCATTATCCTTCTCGTCTCCTTTTTTTTCGTGCAGTCTTTATAACATTCCTTTAATTGTAAATTTCAGTTAATGATAACAGAAAATCAAAAATGAGAGATGTAGCTTCTACAAAGCGAAGAGTTTTCTTCATTTTATTAATTTAGTAAGTGAAGCCTATTCCTTTATTCTGAAATGAAATTAATTTCCGAACAGCCTCCACCCCACCCCTAACGCAACCACAGTGAAATGAAACTTATTCAAATTCGTTATTTTCTAGTTGGGAGGGTTTAGCAGATTGCATGCGTTCTGCTTTTTCAAATTTAGCAGTAAAGTATTTTCATTAACTTCTTGCTATTCCCGCGAATTACCATTTTTTTTTTTTTTTAAATCTTTCCTTCATCTCTTTCTGTTATTATTTTTTTTCACTGTTTTGGTTTCCATTTATTAACACTGAAATTTTATAAACATCTTCACATTTATATTTACTAAGCT
>JAPDSC010139944.1:0-45463 GCA_026290005.1 Latrodectus geometricus
TTTTTTTTTTTTTTTTGCTTTTTCTTTTCATTTTGATTAAAAATTTGGTTGTTGAAATTAAAGTATGATTTTACAACAAAGTTAAAAATGAAATTATCATTGTAAGACATTTTTTTATTTCATAAGAGCTTACATTTTTTGGAATAATATTTTATATAGTTGTTCTCTCTTGAAAAATTTAATTAAAACTCTAACCAACGAGGAAAATAATTGAAACGTTTTTCTCCGTTTTTCTGCTTTTTTTTTTATTTTTTAATGTGCAGATAGGTAAATCTTATTAAAAGTGGCTTCTATTTTTTTAAATATACGCAATATTTAGTAAATCTGCTCGTACAGAAAAATTTAATGTTTTGTCATTTCATCACAGACTAAATACTATCTTTTTGTAATTGCGAAAAGTAATAATAAACGCTTGTCGCGTTATAAAAAAAAAACAAAGATTATCGAAATGTATCTTATAATCTCAAAAACGCAAATCCTATTAAATTATACATTATTTTTACCACATAAAGTGTAAAATATGATTTTAATTTAATGGAACTTACTTTCTTGTACCAATGAATAACTTCATTTCATTCAAATGTTATTTAAACAGATTGCTTTTAGAGGCAAAGATTTAAGTATTATATTTTCTCTTGGTAATATTATTTATTTTACATTGTATTACAAATGTATGAATATTATTCATACCGTATTAATTCAAACATTTATCGCAGATCCCTTGAAAATATATGTAGTAAAACTTCGTCTCCATTTCCATTTATATTTTAGTTATTATACAAAAATTATACAGCATTTGAATACTCATATCGAAATGTGTTTGAAACATTGTCATTGAATTAAAGAAATAAATAATTAAGTTATGAAATAAATATTGAAGTTATGTTGTGAATTATGAATGTAAAGTTATGAAATAAATAATTAACTAAAAAAAATAACGGTTAGCAATTTGTCCATGATAATTAATACAACCAAGCAATAATTTTAAAATATTCATTACTTAAATAGTATACTTGAAATTTAAAATTAACATGAAATGAGAATTTCAATTAAATTAAATTGAAGGTTCTTTTATGATAATAACTTGGTTGAAAACAAATTGCACATCTTCTTTTCCAATGAACCACAATTTCCCTTACATTTTTTCTTTAGAGATATATTACACATCCTCCTTCTTATTCCAAGAGAGATAAAGGTAATGGACTTTATTTCTTCGATAGAGGATTTAAAAATATTCTTCTTACTTTTCTTTAGAATTTCTGATAAGCGTATTTAAATTGTAATGCTGGTTATAAATATGTCTTGCACTTAGCTTTTTTCGATGATGCAATAGTTCAGATGGTAGATTATTTTCCTAGATTAATAATGAGATCACTACTTTGGTGAGTATGAATTTTAAATAATAAAATATTTCATTCTTCACTTAAAATTCATCACGTACTTCAATTTTTTCTCTTAAGGATTATTTAGAATATTCATGAATGTCATTTGTATGATGTGACTGAAAATTTAAAGAACTATTACTAAGTGGTTACTAAACTCATTTCAATGCTCTATCTAATAAAAACTATTGATATCTTATCATTATAAAATTTAATGAAATTGTGATTATGCTTAAGCCCTTTTAAAAGTTTTCATCCTTTCAAGTTTATTTTTTTATAGAATTCATAGATTTCTAAAACTTAAGCACCCAAAATATTTGACTGCAAACAGTTGTATTTTCACGTGTCAAATTAGAAACTAAACAGTGTAAAATTTTATATAAGTTTTCTAATTTAAATAGATCAAAATAGAAAAAAAATATATCCTAAATATCTGATTTTACAATAAACTCTGTCATTTCGATTTAAAATCAGAGATCTATATTTTTACTTTAATATTACTTACTCGAATTTGTGATTTTATCCTCTTAATGCTAAAATGAAAAATATGAAATGCATTCCTTCAAAATATTTATAAATTGTTGTAAAATTTCAACATTAAATATTTTATTATAATATTTTACTATTTTGTATTACATAACAAAATTTTCTTTAAAAATATCAACATTTTTTAATTAAATGAACATTTTTAATGGAATATCTTAAGGAGAGGAAGTAAACACATCATAATTATTAATAATTTTGTTTAAAAAATAATGTTTTTTGAGTAAACATAAATAGTTGAACACAAGGACAATCATTTTATGTATTTCTTATATTCAGTACTAGATATTAATAATGAGAATATAAACTCTCTGGATTAAAAATTAATTTATAAATAATTTTCTAATAATAATGTTTGTCACAATTTCTTAATAATTTAGTCTATAATTGCTCATTTCAAATGTAAACTTCATGTTTAGTTTTTTTTTTCCTAACAAACTGGATATTTTTATACAAACAACAAAATACCTGATGTGATATGCAAAATAGAAGCTTTATTAAATCATTAATTTAATAAATATTTTTTTAAGAATTTAAAATTTTTGAATACAATGGAATATTAATTTCATCAACTATTAAATTTACATGCTTCGATTTCAATCAAGACATCTTAATAGAATACTAATCCTAAAAGAACGAAAATTAAATATAATCTATATAATTTCTGTTCCTTTTTAAAAAAATATTGTACAATTATTAATATTGTAATATCTCAGATATTTCTAAATTTAAAAAATAAAGATTAAAATACAAACTTTACTACACAGATATCAAAAAAAATTATAGGTTGAATATTGGGATAATAAAAACTGGTTATTAATTTTACAATTGGTTACAGTGGAAGTGGTAGTGAGTTCGAATCAAACCTATATCGAAGATACGTCATATTCATTATTGGCAATTAAGGCTCTTAAATAAAGCGTGATCATAGTAACTATTATAAGAAATGATATCTCTAGGATTATCTGGCCAAATCTAGAGGCCACCTGCTTAGTGTTACGTAGACTCATCCACTTTTTAGTAACAATGGTACAGGTGGCCACTCTAAATAAAAAGTCAATAAAATTTCTTCTGCCCTTTTTAATGTTGAAAAGGAAAATCCTCATTGAAGAGCATTGGAAAAAGTAAAATTCAGGTAATGCACTATTTAAAATGGTAGATTAATGAAGTAATTAGATACACAAATAAAAAAAAATTGCATAATTCATACACTTTTTAAGCATGGAATAATAATTCATTAAAAATAAAATATAATACATAACACACACACAAAATTATTTTTACAATTTCATATATAAATAGCACAAATACTAATATACATTTAAGAAGAATAAAACCAAAATTTTGTTGAATAATTTTTATTGATCAGTTAAGAATATTTTTATTTTAAAGAATACACTTAAATGATAATCGAAAAAAAGTAAACTTTTGAAAGAAAGAAACCAAAACAGATAAAAAATAGTTTTTATAATTAAAAATACAGATTATTTTTTATTGAAATACAAGAATTGCTTAAATATTTCTAGATAAATATAAAGATAAATATAAGCCATAACACATATTTTTAGTAAAAGCACCTCGGCAGCTGTTCAAACTTATGGGCATCATTTTATGCCTGATGGTAAAAAAAAGCATAATAATAATTTTTAATATGCTCTTTTATCAACACTCAACATATTAGCATAATATGGGAGATAAATATCGACGAACAATTTTCTTCATGGATTCTATTAAAGAAATATATACTTTAGATCCTAGGAAAAAATACGAGATGGAAAGCAGTCTAAAGCTTGAAATTGAAGTTATCCATCATCCATATGTCGAAATTATTAGACTCCATGAAAGTTATATAATGATGTCACTTGCTTGTTTACTTATCTTTGTCTAAGCAATTTTAATAATACACAGCTTAGTTTAAAAGAAATACCATTTATTATATGAATAATGCTTGAGATTCAGAAATCAATACAATAAGAAAAATTGAATTACAATCATTTAATTTACTTTCATTTGTAATAAAAGTCATCATATTCAATATAATTAGTTAATGTTTCAAATTCGCATGCACAATTTCATTGACATTTGATATCATATTTATCTATTTTATTCTAATGAATAAGCCTTGTGTATTTTTAAGAAGTCTATTGGTTTACAAAAATTTTTCTAATAATAATTATACCTTTTAAAATACTGAATCTACTTATTTTTACAAATATTTGTTTAAAATATTTTTTTAAAAGAAAAGTTTTATTCGTTTTCCTAAAGATAAAAATACCTCATTCAAGTTTAAATTATTAATATTTAACTCTTCTTACTCTTGAAAATTTAAGATTTATTCACACTATCTTAAATATGTATCTGACATAACTAACTTTCTTATGAAGAAATAATCTATTATTCTAAATGACACATCTTCTAAAACAATTTAATTAGAACAAATCCTATAATATTAAGTTCAAATTTTCATTAAATAATAGGAGCCATAGTTTAATTAAAATTAACTTTTAAATGAAAAAAATAAGTTTTATTTTTTTCAAGTCTTAATAATTTATACCAATAAATAACAAAAATAAATCATTAAAATAAAATATTTAATATAAAATTTTTTCGTCACAGATTTAAAATCAAAACTAATGAGCAACGGACTCAGACATCTGCTTATTCATTTTGTTTCTTGCAATTATTGTCATTTTTTGTTTCAAATTATGTATTGTCCTCTAATGTATGAAGCCGCAATTATTGCGATTAAGTTATTTCTAAAAAATTCTAGAATTTGAAAATTTGAAACATAAATATACTTATGTATAAGAAAATAATTATGAATTTAACTTATATATGAATGAGATTATTATTTTTAGAAAATTTCGTTTCTATTAAAATTCAAATTTAAAAGTGGTTGAATTCAGAAAGTGAAAAAAGAAAAGACGTGTTGTAAGCCAATTTTCTTTTGACATATTTTAAGAAACATTACTTGGAAAGATTGAAATTCTGTACGAGTACTTAAAGGGTAGATAAAAAATTTACTTTATCTATCCTTTAATGATGTATAAAACTTTTGATTAAAAACTTGCGGAAAACTATTTTGCTAATAAGCATGAATTACGTAACATTCTTTTAAACTTTATTCAGCTAAAATATTTTTCATATTTTAAAAAAATGAAAAAAAATTCTTGGAAGATTGCAATTTTTTCCATCAAGCAAGATAAAAAGTTTCAAAGACTAAATTAATAAAAAAAAATCATTGAAAAATATTTAAGTAATATAAGTATTTTTCATACAATTAATTTTTTTTTGTTTTAAAACATTGAATAATTTTATCAGTAGTTACAAACATTTTTGTTAAATATAAACTTATTCTGTAATATCTTATTTTTACTATTGCTTTTAAATATCTTATAAAACGATTTCATGAAATGTAAATCATTTTAACTACCACTATTTTTAATGTACGAAGAGGACAAATATTTAACTTCTGAAGTTAAGCGTCTTTCACATTCATATGAGAAAAAAGACTAAAATAATAGTTAGCTAATGGATTTTTTTTATTTTTAAATATTCTTCTCAAGTGTGCATCGGCTCATTTGATTAAATGCTTCAAAGATTCATCACTCTAGAAGCATTCATTTAGAAAGAGTTTATAGATGGTAGCATAATCTTGTTATTATAAAAGTAATTTCAATTTTGAAGTTGTATAAGGGTGTAGTGGATAAATTAAATTTGAAGAACCTTCTAGAATATGATTTTCATTTTTAAATTTATTTTTATTATTGTTACTAAAGTTATCATTTTTTTAAATTAGGAAACTTTTTCAAGTATCTAGCGAATATTAATACAAGATTGTGTATGCAATATACTTTAAATTTTGATCGTATTCTAATTTCAAAATTGTGATGAATATGAATATTCCAAAACTTAATTTTCTTTTAAAATGAATTTTTTATATTTTAAAAATATTATTCGATCTACTAATGCTGTCTTTTATTTCTTTATTTTTTTTTCCAAGTTGTCTGTTCAAATATAATTAAAGTTATATAATCAAATATGTTTCTTTTAATTTCTTTTTATATTTTATGGAATAAAATAAACTGAATATGTTTAAGATTTTTATTTGCTTAGTAATGATTTTATGAAAATTTAAACAAGAATGATTAATTAGGCAATTTTCGCAGACTACAGAAAAAAATTTTCAGAAATACACATTATCTCCTTTAAGAGCATTTTAAGATTATTTTTTTTTTAATTTCATTTGGAAATATATGACTATATCCTTAAATATCTATTTTGAATAAATATCTTATGCATACATATTTTTCCGTGTTTGTAATTCCGTTATATATATCTTGCATATATTTTAAATTTTTGTATATCACAACAGAAATTACTAATTTATCTGAAAAAAATTCTTATTTTTGTATAATTATTTTTATTTGAAAAAAAGTTTTTCTAAATTCTCAATTTGCATACATAAAATTATAAATTAATATAGTTAAAAGTTTGAACAACAATTTACTGAAATATAGGTATTTCATTGTTATTGTAAATTATCAAAAAAGAACACAATGTTTAAAATCAATTCCTAAATTCTGAATTTATATAAACCAATAGGATATCAATCAAATAATTAGCTTCTGAACATAATGCAATAAATAAAATGCATAATGCATAAAAAAAGAAATCAATCTCATAAAAAATCAACGAATATAAATATACATTATACTGTCAATTACAAAGCTTATTAAAATTTTCTACATAAAATATATTCATTCTAAGGTAAGGTGCACAACATAATATTTACTGCATCGGTCCTGAGTGCTCTAAAAGGTATGTTAACCACCTTTTGCAGCAATGTTCATCATACTTTCTACTTATAGAAGTGAACATACTTTTCCCTATTATTTCTCAGCGGTGTTAAAATAAAAATACATGACACAATTTTTTTTCTATTTGTGATTATCTAACTGTGTTTTGTTTGAATGTCTTCTAAAAGGTCTTGGCAAATGTTGGTTTTAACAATTTACATTCAACAATAAAAATTTACTTTTACTGATAAAAATATATCACTTTTTAAAATGTTTGTTAATTCTCTGTTTAATCATTTATATTGTTTGTTAGTTTTCACATTTGTGTTTGAAAATACTTAGTTGCTTACCACATGTCAGCAGTTAATACTACAGTGATTTACAAATACGTTTTTTTTCATAATGCCTGGACACTTATGGATATTTTTAATCTTTAAGAAATACTTAAGAACTTTATACAGAATTTGATATTAACTTATATAATGGAGCATCCCGCCGATATACATCCGATATCTCTAAAAATGATACTCATGATTCCGCTGTTGGATCCAAGCAGGAAACTCTCAGATTGAAAAAAACCATCAAGTGTATTATAGTAGTTAAACGGCAATGAGACCATTTATAATTTCACAATTGTAGCCAGCTTTCTGAGCGTGATGGATCTTCAATGATTTGAGTGCTGAATGATTTGAAGCTTATAAACTTCCAATAACAAGAACGATCTAAACTAATAGACACATATGCTTAGAGTCTCAAGTAAATCCAGATATCTACAAAAATGTACTTCAAAAGTGCGAAAATATTTAAGCACTTGTAATGAAAGCCAATAAGAAATCAAGTAAGCTGTTCCATTTTATATCTTATGATGTTGAAAACATATTTTGAAAATATTAAAATGATGTGTTGAAAAGATATTAAATTGAAACTAAATTAATTATTATTTTAGAAATGAGGTGTTTTTTCTATACATATATATACTGATATCTTAGAGATTAAAATTATAAAGTTGAAAATGAAAACTTAGAAACTTTATTTTAAACTGTTGTAAGCTCTTGGCATTGCCTAATTAAATTATATTACTTGGTCATCACAATAACAATATGATACACAGAGAAGTTAAATAGTTATGTTAGAAGTTTTAACAGTTATGTTGATAGTTTTAAATACAAATTTGAAAAACACGAATCAAATCATAGCTAATGTGAATAGATATTGATTAATTGGACATTACATTCTGGATTCAGCTTAACAGGTTAAAATATTTTTTTCCTACTTTTAAACATATGTTTACTTACTATCCTCTTTTGAAAATTTTATTTATATAAGTATTTGCTTATTGTGTCAAATATTACTTTTATTTTACGAAATATGTTTTCCATAATGTATGAAATAAATTACTCAAAATATTTTGCTTATCATCGTTAGTCATAAAACAATTTTTCACCATTGATTTATTATGGTATATTGTATGCAAAATTTTCATTTAATAATGAATCTGCAGAAAGCGTTTCTAATGAAACGTTTTAGATTAATTAACTTTTTTTTAAATGCCACCACAAAGGAAGAACTATATTTAATTCTGCAACACAAATACTTCAGGAAACTCAAGTATTTTATTGCTTTATAATCTATTTGCTTCATCGTAGATAAAATTTGTAGATTATATAAAATTCTGAAAATGCAAAGAAATGTTAAAATGTTTAAAAACGAATAGGACAATTTGTTTCATTTTTATTCAAAATCATGTTCTTACTGAGTATTTCAAAAATGAAGCCATTTCTAATATTATCTATTGTTAAGAAATTCGTTATGAAAAATAAAAGAAGCAATAAATGTAAAAAAAATGCAAGATATAATGAATAAATATAAAATGTTTCAGATACATAAGATGACAAATAAAAGTAATTATATTTGATAGTGAAATGGGGAAAATAGTAATGGCATTCAATATAATCAATAACTTAATTTTATTTGAATAATTTTATCAATAATTTAATTTTATTTAGTAATTGGTAATAAATTTAATATAAATTATCCTAATAATCCTAGGATACTTTTCTGAAAACAATAACTAGATAATACTTGCAGCCAAATTTCTTGCAATTTGCTCGGCCCAATTAATTTTATCCTTTTTTACATGATAAATATATAGCTCTGATTATTTAGTCAATATTGGTTAATATTGTAACTCCAGTTAAATCTCTGAAAGGAACTACTAAATTAAATTTGCTGGTAAATTTCAATTAAAATTGCTGTCAAAAACTCAAGACTACATAATTTTATTTTGACTTTTTACAAGGACATTATAGCTGAAATAAGAGCACAGAGTTACCGTTAATGAGTTTATTTGCAAGAGAACAAATTAGCATTTAAAATACAATACATTTATTCAAGCCGTGTAAATTTATTTTTAAAGATTCGTATTTATTCTGTAATATCATTTGTCAAAAACATATTAATTTGACTGGTATGAATGCCAAAATTTTCGCCAATACTTCAACATATTTATGCAAATTATGATACGCATATTTTCCTATAATTAATGAATTTCAGGCAGTTGGTTGAAGTGGTTTTAGTTTTTTTATTAGGAAAAAATTAGAGTTTGCATAATTTGCTGTATTTGATGAGAAAATTCCTTTACTGTTTAAGAAAATAAATAAAATCTGAAGACTATTAGTATAGTTGCACTTCGCCAAAATGAGGAAATGTAATAAATTTTAATATCCAATTTCACATTTCTATCAGCAATTATCATTAGTTCCAGCATTTTCTCCAGTGATAAATAACATTAGACTTTTATTTTTGATTACTGATTTTTATCTTATCAAGAGATCTGTATGAAGACAAAATAAATAGTAATGTTTTATAAAAACATAAATTGATTCAAACTAAATTTAGTTTTAATATAAAGGTTTTTTTCCCTTTTTAAAAAAAATTAATATACAGTTCCTTCATAGAACCATTGTTTTTCTTAAAATTGTATTTGTTTTAAGATCAAAATAAATGTAGCATTTAATTTATTTATTTAAAGCTAATAATGAATTTTTATATGAATATATAAATAAAGAACCAATTCGCATAAAAACATCTCATTAGCTTTTGTATTTTTTAATTTAATTAAAATTTTTGAATAACAGAAACAGAATTTATAATTTTAAGCTTTAGTTTAGAGAAATAGGAGTTGTATTTTTTAAACTTGCTAGAATATAAAAATTAAGGATGCTACTACATCTCATATATCAAAAAAAATTAAAAACTCAAACTCAAAATACACTTACAATTTTTTCTCAATACATATGAAGCAAACGCAAATTAAGTAAAATTTCTGAAAGACACATTTCTTTCCATATAATTATTACTCATAATTAACTGTTAATTAAATTCTCTACATAAAGCAAATTGTTTTGAGAACATAATTAAAGCATCTAACGAACACAATGCAAAACATTGTTTTTAAAAATTATTTTTCGTTTACATGAATTTGAATGAAAGCATTCACTTACATTTTTTTTCCTTTTTGATTTACGCATTTTTTGAGCCTTTTTATTAAATGTAAATAAACCATATTTAAAAAAAAGCTAATTTAAACTCTATTTATGTAATATGCTATAAATAAAAATAAGAATTTTATTTTAAATTGCACAATAGATTTCTCATTAAAGAAATTATAATTGAATTCCAATGTCGTGAGACAACCTTTTACACATGAGTTATTTTTTTTTTTTTTTTTTTTTTTTATCGATTCAAAGATTTATATTTTTTAATTTTTTCCTCTCTTCCTAATACAATGTTTAATTTTATAATAATGTGATAATTTTTGTATTAGAGCAACAAATAATAGATTGTTCTCCTTAAAAATAACAAGAAGCGGATGTAATAAATATATTTAAATTTAAAACATCTAAAAAATTTTCCTATAACTTTCCCACATTAATTGGGTATAATAATGCATCGTGAAAGTTTATCATTCCTACTTTTTAGTAATAAGATTTCATTAGAGTTTGTGAAAGAAACTGGAGGGAGGTGAATAAATGTAGCGTCGTCAGTTATTGAAATGGCTATATTATTGCAGGATGATTCAAGCTCTGTGCGCAACCATATTATTTATGGGATACAACAATCTCTTGATTATTAGCTATTTCTGTGAAAACGATGCATGCATAACACTTTGCAAAATATCCTGAATTTCTATTCTTACAAAATTTCTCATACGCAAATTATGCTACTTAGTGATCTATGAGCAAAACATACTTTGCATGCATTAGAATTTCTTTCTTAAATTGGAAAGTTCAATGTATTGCTTTGATACATTTTATGGACAGACGAAGCCTATTACTACCTGAAATGAAACATCAATATACAGAAATGTAAAACGTGAGGAATTGCAAATACACTCTCTTCTTCTTCTTCTAAGATTTGGTTTTGTATGTCATTGGGCACCTCTGCTTTAATCATCATTTTGTATCGCAAACTCCAAACCCAATGTTTCCTAGTTCCAGTTGTTCGGGTTACCCACTTTCTTAACGAAGTCCGATTACCCTTTAATGAAGTTTAGATGTTACTTTCTAGTATGGGTAATGCCTAAAGACGTAAATCTAGAAAGCAAGAGCCTCACATTCATAAATGATATGCTTGGCCATTTTCTCTTCCATTTGACATTTCCTGCAGATAGGGTCTTGCTGAAACAGTTACATTTTATGGAGGTGTTTTCTGAAATGGTAGTTATGAAGCTGAAACCCAGTTATGAAGCCTACGATTAAACGTATTTTCTGTCTAGAGCACCTTAAAATTTCAGACGCAATCCTCGGGAAATCATACTTTTAGCTTGGGTTTGACCAGGAGTGTTGAGCCAATCCTCGTACATCCTCTGTTTTTCCCATCTAAGAACAGTGATTTTTGTGGTCTTCAAATTGATCCCGCAGAAGGGTTATGCACCAATGGGAATAAGAAACGATCCTTGTTTAGCAAGTTCATCAGCCTTTTCATTACCTTCGATGTTTTTGTGCCCTGGCACCCATACAAGGATCACCTTGTTTCTAGTTGCCAGTTCTGTAAGAAGGTCCTACATTCCAAAATCATTTTAGATTTGATTTCGAAAGAATTTAGCGCTTTTAAAACGGCCTAACTATCGCTAAAAATGAGAATCCACTTACCATGGTATCCCTTCCTCTTATTTAGTCGCAGACAGTGGATAATGGCCAGAACTTTTGCCTTGAAAACAGTAGCGTATCACCCAAGGCTAACAAATAAGCTGGTTCTTGGTGACACGCCACATACTCCCAGTCCTGAAAAACTATTTTTCAGTGATCTATCTTGTACCAAATTAGATCTCCTATTTTTGTTTCTAACATGTTGTTGCTCCATTCGTCTCTAGTTGGAAAATATTCTCAAATGTCCTTTCAAACATGTATAACTTTTCCATGATGTCCGAGGGCATCAGGAAAGTAGGATCTTGAATAAATACACTCTCAAATCACAGTAAGTCTCACTAAATTCTGCACGTTAGAGTTTTCATCAACACCTATCATCGGATTTTATTTTATCGATGAGATGGAAGCTTTCGTTTGCTTATCTATGTAACTACAATAAAGAGCAATTAGTGATTTTTATGCGAAAACTATATTCTAGATCTTCAACAGTATATAAGTGTAGATTGCCTCCTATTTATAAAAGATGTACTTCTCCGAGCTGCAATTCCAATGAAGCATCAGCTGAAGCGGGCTTCTTTAAATTCTAGAACCATCAACATTTATTTATTATAGTTTGACTGACCCGTTTACCTGATGTCCATCCACGTGGCTTCTGGTTACGAGATTAATTTAAATATATTGAGTTCTTTGCTCCAATTTCAAATTCAATTTAATTAAAACCATATATTTCGCACAACATTCTTAACGTGGCCACCGAAGCGTTTCGATTATTTGTGGGACATGTTTCTTGATTCCATCTTGTTGCACAAACGATAGGCAATATACTGAATGTTTTGCGTCAGTCTCTGCTGTACTTTTAAAACCAATTTAATTGGTATTTTTATGGGTATTTATTACCTCGACACAGTTAAATCCGGTTTAATAAATGTTTTTAATGTTGCTTACATGAGGATCAATAAAAATCAATTTATCTCATCTTATGTAATTTAAGCTTCTTATTCCTTACATTCTTACGAAACTAACAGTCATTCAAGAAGTACAGTCTGAAGAGTACAATTGATTTAAAGTGTAACTTATATCTTATCGCAAATGAATCCCAAAAACAATAACTATAAGTATTATAGTTGTTGTTTTTGGGATTCATTTGCTATTGGTGGCCGGATTCTCTTAAGTTATGTCCCAATCTTTTAAGATATGACGTCATTTATTACAGCGCCATTCTTAACTGTTATTTGCAACTATTTGTATGCTAAACTATTTTCGCAACTATTTTTATACATTTTTTTTTATCTTCATTAACATTTCGTTCAAGTTTGAGAACATTCTGATCAATAGTTCTTTTGCATAGAGCTTTAAAATAATTGAAAGTTTAATTATGATCATCCAGTTTAACTATATAGAAAACAATTTTACACAGTGTTACTTAAATTTTACATCAATGCGAAAATGTCTTGTTTAAAATATGTTAAAGCGATACAATTTCCCTTAGTATACTAGTTCGGGTTGGAATCCTGATGAAAGTAAATATTATGAGATACTTCTTATACAAATACTTTCTACGCATTCTGAAAAATATATTTTTAAAGAATTATGAATTGATATATATGCTAATAATAATATTTATGATACACAAACTGTAATTTTGACAACAATTTTTCAGTCTTCATTTAATCGATTCATTTTATTTTTGAATTTTTTTATATTAAATTTATGTGTATATTCTATCTAGATATATTGTGTGAATGTATTCTAAATATAAATATACCAGATAGTTTTGAAAATCAGTTTGAAATAAACCAATATTTATATAAATTAAGAAATACAATTTAATAATTATATAAAATTGAGAGTTGATTTAGTAATAATATAAGTTTAGAGAGTTTTAGGCACCACAAACTCTTTTGGTAAAAGTTCCACGTCTAAAATATTCATTATTTTATAGTATAAAACAATAATATTAACAGTAGTCTTAGTGCTTAATTTAATGCTCTTGCTTAATAAGAGAAAATCGACAAAAATTTCAATATGGAAACACCCTTGTTTTTGGCTCCAATATCAAAAACTAAATTTTTTTTTATTGATATAACACTTAAATATTACTGAATGCCATCTGTCAACTTAGAAATAATATTAAAACTCAGCATTATCATTTTAAAGTTAAATGCAAACAATTTTGCTTACTATTTTAAAATAGGTAATTTAATTTATAAATATTTAGTATCAACGTTTTTTTTTATGTGTTTGGCATTGTCAAAAGATTTTTTTATGAGAATCAATAAATATACTAGAATACTTTTTTATACCCTGTACGTATTTATCCACCAAACATGATCAATTTATATTTTGATACATATTTTATAAATTAAAGAATGAAACTTTAATTAATTATATAATGTCACCGCCAAGTGAGACTTTCGACAATAACAAAAGTGATAATCAATTCATCAATATTTTTTTACCCTAAGAAGTGATTATTAAAAAAGTTCATGTCATGTCGCTTTTTTTTTTTTTTTTTTTTTGGTGAACAGTGAACACAATAAATACTCTTACATGTATAGTAGAAATATTTTTAATAAAATTATGTTAAAAATTTAAATTCACAAATTTACAGAATTAATATATTTTTCGTGCTCAGTCTTTTATAATTTACTAACTATGAAAAATAAATGTGCATTTTACTAAATAATTTATTCATAAATTTCACATTCACAAAACTAGAAGCATTTTTTCCCCTAAAGCAAACATGATATAAATTCATTTTAATTTTTCCTAATGTTAATCACATTTTATTTAATTTTAAAGAGATATTATTTATTTAAATGTATAATATAATTCTTAAAGAAATTGAGCTGACTCTGTTTTAAAAGAGTCCACAAAAACGTTAAAAATAATACAATGAAATAGTAAAAAGAAAATATTAAACTTGCATTTGAAACATTTCTCAACATATATGGAAATTACGTGTTAAATCTATTCGGTATTTTATTTAAAAGAAAATTAGGAAAGCTAAGTTAACATAAATTGTCCAATTTAATGTACAATGAAATACCAGTAAGCTTTATGTTTAAAGAACCAAGTCATAAAAATCAAATAATTATAGTAAGTTATATTTTTTAATGGTAAGTCCACATTCATTGTTTCATAAAACCAATGATTTATTTTAACTTATTGTATTTTTCTTCTTAAATATCATAAAATTATTTAAATTTTGAATATAATATACATTATAGAAATTATTTTTAAAAATTTTATAAAATAATTTAAATACAAATCCTGACCCAAAGAATGTTCTTAGTGTATTAGTATTCGCTTTAATGTACTTAATATTACTTAATTTTACTTTAATGTACTTAATATTCGCTGCATAAATCTCCCTTAAAATATTACTTTTCTTTCTTATATTTTACCCCTTACTTTAATTTATAAAATAAACAAACGCGATACAATACTAAATAAATATTCTGAAATTGACTTAAATTTTAGGAAAATCATGAATTATAATATGTTATTTCATGCAACAGGATTTAAATTTCTATACATTAAGTAAAAAATTATATAATATAAAATTATTTCAATTTATTTTAAAATACGTTAACAGTTCTTTTAAGAATTTTTCTTTGTTTAAATTATAATTTACAATATCAGATAATAATTAAATTTGCTAGTACTATGTTTTAAAAAAACAAAAAAAAATACTGCTTCTTCTAATATCAAGATTATAGTAAAGAATTTGAATATCATAATATTGAAAAATATCTGAAGGGAATATTAATATGAACAGACCATACGTTTTCTTTTCTCTGCAGTTGTTTCACTTTTGTTATGAACCTTCAATTACGTTTTCACATTTTCAGTAAGATGAAGATAATGAAGTTCATTAATCTGTCGTTTTGAAAATTTTAATAATGGAGTAAGGCTTTTTTTTAGAAAAACTGATATTCGTTTTTAAAATGTAATGGATGTAATATATATCGATTACTTCTGGATGAAACGAAATGATTTTTTAATCGTCTAAATGGAGATTTTAGATAACATAATATTTTATCTCCAAAATACTTTTCGCGTCATTATTACTTTAGTAGTCTTTTTAAAGGATTATATGCGAAAGAATATGATACTGGATTTTATTTATTTTTTTTACTTACTGATTTATTTTCTATGTTAATCCCTTACTGTATCCATCACATAACCCTTCAAGATTAAAAAATAAATTCATACTTAAATGCAAATATTTTTATCAAGCAAGAATTGTATTTATTAATGTATTATATGCTTATTTACAATATGATAAGGAGTTCGGTAGACAACTTTTATATCTGAAATTTAGCATGAATTTGTCACTGATTTAGTTGCATTAACATTAAAAGAAATTAAAACGTTTTACAGTTAATAGTTATTTACATTTTTTTAAATAAAATTAAAAGTAATAAATTTAAAATAGGAAAAGGAAATGAACAAAATTTTCTGTTATCCGACCAATATAGAATTTGTCTAAATTCATATTAATAATTTAGAAATCTTTGTTCAGTTGTCGTATGTATTCAAATCTTAAAGACTTTTGAAGGTTTTCATATTTTTGTTTCATCTTCAAAACAACTTTTTTTTTTAAGAGAACTTCAGATTTTCTCTTTTTTAAGTATATTCCGTATTTATTATTTATGTTATTTATTTGTTTACGTTAAATATAAATTCTTTGGAAAGTGAAATTCAATTCGAAAATGCTAAAAAATATTTTTTAATCTATTTTGAAAATATTTTAGAAATACAAAAGATTTCCTGTTTGAGTATTTATTATTCAAAATATAAATACTTTTTTTCTAAAATAAATGAGTAATTCTTCGTTTCAGAAATGCATTTATTTATGTTTATAATATTTTAGAAATAAACCTTAAATATTTTTAAAACAAAATTAGGGTATATAATTCTAAGAATAAAACGATTTTATATTTTAGTTGATTTTAAATATAATATTAAGCAAAAGTTACTAAATTATTTGTTTTTATTTTTATTTTGTTATATAAAAGTAGCAAATACATACTGAAAATGAATTGTAGCATTTAATATAAAATGGTTCCAATATAACCATTATTATTTCCAATATAACTATATTTATTTGAATGTAAATAAAACAATTCTGAAATGATTATTTGAATTTTTTTATTATTGATTTGCTGATTGAGAATATAAGGTGTTCCTATACTCATATAGACAATTTGCTTAATTAATCCAATATGTTTGTATAATAATTTTATGTATAAAATACTATAAATAAAATCAATGTTCTTATCTTTTTTTATTTCTAATGGCAGATTATAAACAGTTACCGCAAAAAATAACAATAATAATCAAAGAACATTAAATACGACAAACATAAACAGCTGCAACAGGGTCTATCAATCTAACATATCGCTTGCCTTTCAACAACGCACTTCTGGAAAAGTTTCCACAGAGCTGGACAGTGTAGTAGATGCACTGTGTGCATCACCTCCTCAGAGATACGCAGAGTACATACGAGGAAAGGAATAATTTTGAACCTTGGAGAAGAAATAATTTTTCAGCGACCACACTAAGCCTTAGGCCATTACATAAATTTGGGATAGTATTCTTCTATGACTTATGAGAAGCATGATGATAGATTTCATCTTGATCGCGTACTTTGATAGATCTTTTAATGAGATTTTTAGAAGTATGGAAGGACATAGGACGAGAAGTACTATGTGTAATTAAAACACCTTTTTAGCTAGAAAGTCTACGTTCTCATATTATCTAGAGTTTCAGAGTGGGCGGAACCCACTGAAAAAACAATAATTTTCTAGAATAGAACCAAGTTATTTAGATAAAGGCCACAAACCATTATGTCCTGTGTTATAGGATTTTTTTTTATCTGAAATGATATTCTACCGAGTAGCTCGTAAATCACTGATGATAGCAGATTTTGTGAATTTTCACAAATGGCATGACAAATGAGACATTTGTTCTATTCAAAGTAATTTCTCTGTCAAATACAATGCATCGGCACAAGGGTTGTAGCAAGAGAAATTTTCTGAGATAACTCTGGTACTTGCTTTAGGACCAGCAGCCAGGAGAGATACATTGGTAAAGATGCGGAACTACTTTAGTTTGGGGTTAAAAAAGGCTTAATACTTTGAGAGCAAAGGCTCTTAAAATAGAAGGGTCTATTTTACTTAGCTACTTTTTGACCCAGGGAAAGATTAATATGGAAGGATTTCATATTTATTGGATTTTCTGGTGGAATAAGTAATTATGATTCCGCATTAAACTATGATAACTTTTTAACTGAAAACCTGTAGCTCATCTTGGTTTTTAAGCTAGGTTTTTTTTTGTAGAAAGCCCATCTAGGTTTTTAATTTTCCAATTACATTTTAACTGACACAATTCCGAAGTAAAAAATTATGCAGGAACTCTAATGATCTTTTCCCACAGAATTAAGGTTCTGTCTTGCATTATCATTCTTAAAGGCTTATCACCAATCAACATAACTAGTGCATTAGTCGGGGTTGTCTTTACAACTCTAGAAACAGCCTGTGAGAACTGATTTTAATTTTTTAATTAAGTATTGTGAGCGTTTTTCCTGCCACAACAGTAAATCTGAAGGGGATGGAGGAACGTTTGATAGATTTACATTAGTTTCTGAAAACTGCAATCCCACATTACTTTAGTAAGGCGCTTAAAGACACTCAGCCTCTCCATAGAATGTTTGGACAAGTCTTCTACATAAGACTTGCATGTTAGTTTGGGGTCAAACGTCAAACCCAGAAATTTAAATTTCTTGCACAAGTGGATTTGGATACTCTTATACTTCAGCTGGAGATTCAAATAATGGTGTATAAGTGAGAAAGACAGGCAGTATGATCTACTTAAATGTTTCACCTGCATATTCTGAAAACATGTGATAGCAATTCATTCTTCACATGAATTACCATGACTATAAATAGCTTGTTATTAGTCAAAATGCGGTAATGGTTACAATACAGTATTTGAGAAATTTCTGCTCAATAATTTCTATAATTTTATTATTACTGACAAAATACGTTATGAAACTCTATAACATATTTTAAAAAAAAAAAAAAATCAACATTATAAAAATATTGCGCTAAAGATCTCACATTTATATTACTATTTTTTTCTATTTTAATAAGATTATAATCATTGATTATTAGTTCTTATTTTGATATAGATATACTTCCCATCAAGCAAATAAAACTAAGCTTAAAGCATTAAACTTTTGCATAATAAGCTAAAAACACACACACACAAATATAAAAATCAGATGGCTGAATATAACCAAGAAAATTTAATTTTAGAAAACATTTTTTTTATTTATTGTTGAAATATTTTTTATTTAAGCATGAGCTTTTCTTCGATATATTTCATCCATATGCTAATTTACTTTTTATTAAATTTTTCCTTTCCTGGTTTTGCTTTGAAAATAAATTTTTGTTCACTTGAAAATTCTCAAAAATTTAATTATTCTTAAAACATTGATACATTTTTGAAAATTTATTGCTTACACATTCATATGTGGAAACAATTCCCATGTGGTTAAGTAATAAATTAGAATTTTTCAGCAGTTATAGCTAACTACATTGCAGCTATATTATATAATTTTTACATCATGTTCATTTCATCAGAGGATGTAATTTCAATCACTTAATTTTTATTTCATATCGTGTTGTCTGCAAATAAATTCTGCTTTATTCCTCTTCTCTTCGTTGATGTTGTATATGAGATCTGAAGCAGTGTAGAAAAATGTTCACGCAAATGAATATTTCATGTTAGCAATTCGCCTCTTCAGAGAAGAAAATAAAATATTTAGATATTGAATTATTCGATAATATATAGAATTCATTTTATATATCAAAACTATTTAAATGCAAATAACATTTCGCTTCAAAATGTTAGTGATTCTATACAAATTTCGTTCAATAAGATAAATCATCACATCTCTTTCGAATTGCATATTTTTCATAAATAAATGTGTATGTTTAGTATTCAAATAAATTAGTTAATTATTGTAGACTATTTTCTGCAATAAAATTTAATTGATTAGAATTGTTTACTTAATTTTAATGTTGATAATCATTTAATATTAATAAATACTTATGCTATAAAAATGTTTTTTTTAATTTGTCTGAATCCATATGTTTTTAGTTTTATTTTAGCAATATATCACTTGATATATTAAGGATAAGGAGACTTATGATGTCCTTGAGAATGGGAGCATATACTATAATACTCGGTAAAAAGTCCTTCAGTCAGACAGACCCAAAACAAAAGTCATTAGAATTTAAATCCAGAATTCCCAAAACAAAGCCCAAAAGGTAGGAAAATGATGAATGATTTTTTTATGAGAAATATTATGGACATGAAAAAATTAGAAATTAGGGAGTATCATTAACACTGCTGTGAGAAAATGCTGTCTTACCCTTAAAACTAAAATTGAAAATAATTCCAATAAAAAATAAGATTGTCTAAATAAAGCATTGTTTTTTCCATTAAAATATGATTTTCAAAATTTAACAAATTTTCATATTATATAATTTTTCAACATATTTAGATACTCAGTCTTAAAAATTTATAGAATTTAATAGCCAGTTAAATGAATCATTGATTGTGCTGATAATAAAAGTTGCTTCTATTGAGATATGATGGAAAATTATCTATAAATTTTTGTGTGGGGAATTATTCCTTACATGTATCACACTTTTCATGCTTTGAAAAGTATTCAAAATTATAATACTGCATCTTGAATGTCTATTTAAGAAAACAATTTCTCCAATATATATTAAAGGCAAGAATGTTTAATACGAATCGACATTATGTATGAATATTTATAGGTATATAATTATCAAAAAATATACTACAGGTGCATATATTAGGATCATTTTAAGTGAATTAAGAAATCATTTTCAATAAATTCATTTCCCTACAAATTTACATTTTTTTTTCTCTATCAGACAATGTGTATGTTTTGCTTTGTTAAAAAAATTCGATTTTATTCAATGCTTTTTGAATTCAAATACGTTCAGGGATTTATAAATATCCAATTGTAACACCGTCGGTGAAAATGGTGTGTCCCGAACAGTTATTTACTTTATGGAGCAATATTCAATTCGATTGATTCAGCTTAATTTTTCGCAAATTCTACAAAATATTCTTCATATCGTTTCAGTGTTATTTTAAGATTGAGTAAAATGGTAAAATATAAGAAGAAAAGAATTGAACAGTCTATCATACATTTGACTACCAAGCTTTTAAAAGATACAAACATTTTTTTTTCGAGTGCCAGACAGACTGGCATTATGGATGCGCTACCCACTTTTTCAACTGAATATTATACATGAAGATCACTGAAACACGTATTACTAATATTTTACTATTATACAGAGTTTTGCAGGAATTCTGTGAATTCAGCAATAGCTCAGCAAACTGAATGTGGAAATGTAACAAATACGATATTTACCAGTTGATATACTATATAGTACTGACTGTAATAAAGAATGTGTTAAATTAAATTTAGGATAGTCCACAACTTAAATTATAAAACTACTGCTGTGCTTTTCTATGAAACTAATTATTATTCATTAAAAACATTATAAAACAAATTCATTTTTGATTAAAAAAAGCAGGTAAGCTGTTATTTTAATTCTTGAAACTTTTATATTTATTCCTTTTAAAATATTTTTATTTTTATTTAAGTTTTTTGAAAACATAAGTATGTTGTAAAAAGTTAAACTTAAACACTAATTTATTCAGGATATATATAATGAAAGATAAATCCTTCTTTTGTTTAGATAAAATAGATGTTGATTTTAAATCCAATCAACGTGTTATCACTAGTCATAGTTAAGAATGACTATAGAATTTCATTAAATTTGTGAATTCCATAATTATATGTTCCCCAAATTCAATCTTAGAGATTACAGTTACACAAAAAATTTATAGAGCTAGTAGACACATGTTTTTATTTCTAGAGGATAATCCAACTATATTTGTTCAATTCCTTATAAGAAAGATTTCTGAAGGCCTTGCGTGATCTTTCCTTAGAGTTTTTAATTCCAGTTGATGGAAAACCTTTTGACATTTTTCTTTGAAGTGAACTTGAAGTTTCAGACAACATTTCTCTTTATATTTTAGTGCGTAGGTAGTCATTAGTAGCTAGAGCATTCCAAAGAAAATATTTGCTTTAAATTATATAAGAATTTCGGAGTATCATCTTATTAAGAGGCAAACAACAGTGAGTCTTTCATTAGACACACTTATTTGCTTATGCTTCTGTTAAGAGCTAAGTCCTAGAGACTGAAGTTGGTGAATGTAAATCATTTTTTAATCATTTTTTTTAAATTTGTGTAAATGATTTTTACTGAAATAATTTTAACAATATTTTGCTAGTTTATTCTTTTTAAATTATTTTGATAGCGTCATTCTTTTTCAGAACTTTCAAATATTACTCGATTCTTTATATTTTAACTTCAGTTTTTACTTTTAAGTTATGTGATTTTTCATATTATTCGGTTTTATTTTTACTTAATATTGTAGTTCTTGCAATTTCATGCTTATTTAAGTTTTTTTCTTCCAATTTTATTTCATTCTTCAAAATCGGAAAACTCTCTTCCCACAGTTTGATATCAGCTTTCATCTCATTTCTTTAATTTTTTGGTATCGATTTTTAGCTAATTTTTTTATCATTCTTGGCAAGGCTTCTATTTACCTTTTTATTTAATCCTGTACAATTTAAATTCTTCTTGATAACTTTAACTGTAACGCTTTACAATTTTAATAAATAATAGTAATTAGCAGTAAAACACATTTATTAATATGCGTAGTTAAAAATACTTTATTATCAATAAAAATATATATTAATAAGAGATTATCGAATAGCTTTGCAAAAACCCCAACAAAATTTAAAGGAATCAAAAATATTAACGAAAATAGGTGAAAAGCTATCTAGAATTAAGATATTGTATTAGGTAGTTATTAAGATTAACCTGTTGTAATATCCAAAGGAAGAAAGGAAATCAATTGAAAAATTCAATTTTATGTAATATCTTAAGGAAGATAGGAATAGTTAGTTTATTACAAAAATAATTTTAAAATGTGCGTCAAGAAAGTTATCCGAATGTCGACATATGTCTATATGTCTATACTGTGTCAGTAATATTTTGCCCCAAAATTTCAAAGTTTGTGTTTAAGTCTTTAGTCTTACTGTTATTTTTTCCCACAGATCTGCAACAAACTAATTACTTATTTCTTTATATCCAATGAACATTGATAGAAAGATATGTGGCATTTTGATATCCTGATATGGTGTAGAATCTAGGACTTCATGTTTGACATAATGAAGTAGTTCTTGATTATTCTTTTCTTTCAAAACATGATCCTATATAACACCATAAAAGTCATTTTGGAAATATTTTAAATACGAAATATTAAATTGATGATCATATTGGAATGCATGTCTGACCTGAAATTATTGGCATTAAAATATCGTTTCAAACAATTCATTGTGAAAGAACAAGGGTTCTTTTTATTGTGGTGAATTTCTGAAGATTGGATTAAAAAAGTTTAAAAAAGTTTGTAAAAAACTAAAAAAGTTTGAATTCCTTACATAATTAATATTAACTTGTTAAATACTAATTTTAACTTAACTGTTCAAATTATATCAAACTAAATAAATAGTGGCAGAATTTTATTTTGGTTCATTTTCCTGAGATTAATTACTATTAATATGTATTGTTATATGATAATTTTTATTAATATACATTTTTTTTCCTTCAAGTTGATTTTTTACATAATATTTACATTTTACTGTGTTAAATGCATTCAAATTATAAGAATTAATCATAATGCAAGAATCAAAATTAGATGTACACATACTATACAGCCATCATGGAAAATTTTATCTTTGAGTATTTACTATCAATGACATTAGAAAATATTTTAAATTATTCGTTGTATAAAATGACTTTTAAAGTATTTAAAAAGTTTAAAATAATAAGTGTGTTAAATTTTTCATCTTGTGTAAAATTTATTTGATGTTAAATAATATGATCAGATTTTACTTTTTATTTTTATTAAAGAGATACAGATAATGATTTTTAAAAATTCGTAACTTGTCAATTACAATGAATAATTAAATCTCAAGTTAAATGATATTTTATGTCCATAAAATTTGTTTTTTGTCGTTGATTATTTTCTGATTGAACAATATTATTACTTGTAATTATGTTAACGAAATCAAAATGAACAAACAATTTATATTTAAGATGTTTAATTTATGAGTATATTTTTCATAGTGGAAAAACTTAAAAAAATTTTAGTATTGATGACTTAAAAAATAATTTATCATTTGTATATATATAAAATATTGTACACTGAATATAAACAAATAACGTTTAAACAGCATATCTACGGAAAATATTTAATATTATTATTTAAATATGTCTTTGTTTTGAAACTATGGAGCATAATAAGGATATTCAAATATTGTTTAACTTCCAAATTTTAATCCAAAATAAATAAATTGGTTATCAAAGAGTCTTCTTTCTGATCCCGATAGTAACTAATAAGCAATTTTATATTAAATATACAAGTGATTGCGAGCGTTTCTACTCTTTCTTTGACAAGATTCTAAGGAGTTGAATATATATTGCCTAATTATACAACACATTCTCTTTCTAATGTTGAGTATGCATGTCATCGGACGAGGGAGATTCCATTATCTCACTCTAATAAATACGCGAAAATATGGATGTAATGACACAGTGCAAAAGAAAATCTGAATGATCGGTAGAAAATGGAAGTAATGTTTTTTGATGCAACAGTAAACGACTAAAAAATATCGTTAGATGAAGCTTTTGTTAAAGTTTAAATTTCTGAAAAAAATGTGCTGTTGAATTAACTAAGATATTATCTTCTTTCTTAGTATTTGATGTAGCTTGTTTACATTTAAAGGTTTTTTTGTGAAAAATAAATTTAAAAAGTAATAATATACCTAATTATTATTTCAATAAATTTTATTTTTGTTTTCAAAAAAATCATGTTAAAATGAAAATCTTTGTCACAGAGAACCTAAAACTTGTAGATATCACCATCTCCATTCAAACAAGTAATTGAACATCTACTGAATCAAATTCTGATAAAATAGCTAAAAAAAATTTTGAAATTTATTTTTAGAAAATAGCACTGATTTAATTCTAATCATTTATTTTAATAATTTAAACATAAATACAAAAATGGTGTTAAAATCAAATACTTAAAAAAAATATCAGATCACTTGCAGCTTATTGTAATCTTTCTTTATAACCTTTAAATTTAAATAAAAAATACAATATTCCGCAACTTGACAGCATGTCAGAAATCGTAGCTTCGCACAAGACCTAAAAATCTACATGAAAACTGTTTTAAACCTTTTTACAAAGCGAATCTGAAAGAAGTTACAAAAAGTTCACGTAAAAATAATGGATTTCTTTTTCCCCAAACTAATATTTAAAATGTTGTCACATATGTACATTGCTTTATTTTTCAACTGAGATCTTAAAATTTAAAAATAATTTCAATTTCTCTTTAATACTTTCATACTATAAGCGCATTTATTCCATTTGAAACATATAATTTTTTAATTTACAGAGTATTTTATTGTAATGTGAAATAGAAAATTGATATAAATTATATTATACAGATTATTAATTTATTTACAACGAAGGATTAATTTGCATTTCGTTAAAATTTGTACTAGAAAATCTATCTAAAAATATTATGTCAATAATTGCATTTTAGATCAATTTTAATGTTTAATTAACAGCCACAAATATTTAGCTACATTTTTTAACCACAGTACCTACTATTTTCTTTATAGACATTTAATTTTCATGAATCAGTATTTATGGTGTTCATATCGTTCAATCCAAAAATAACACAGGTTTTCAATCAAATTTGCGTTAAACTTTCTTTGGACTTTAAGATATACATTGTACACGGTTGCATAGTCTAGATATAAATATAAAATTTAATAAGATAGCTGGTTTAGCTTAAAATTTAATATAGAAACGTTTACTTATTTTAAAATCTTGGTCAATTATTATTTGAACCAATTTTTAAAGATCCGTCTTATCAATTTCTCAATTACTTTTGTTAATTTGTACAAAATACCATGTTTAATCTGCTATATTTAAATTTTGGTGCTGCTTGTCTTTTTTGGACCTTGCGCCATAAAACACAGTTAACCAACCAACCTATATTCCAATTATGCTATTAAACATTATTAGTAATAAAATAATGGGAATCGATCGAATATACATTTTTTGACTTTTATTTCCAAGAAAGAAATAGGCTGGAATATACTCACACATATATCTCAAAAGATTTTTCTCTGAATCATAAATTCTTTTCAATTAGCAAATACCTTTTTAAAATAAAATTATATTTTTAAATTATTTATTTCGGAAATTTAGAATATATTTTGAAAGTCATAATACACGTTTCGACATGATGTTAGGTGAATATATTTTAAACATCATTTATATTATTTTCTTAAGCAAAAATATATGGAATCAAAAATATTAAAAATAAACGAAAATTGCATATTTTTAATTTGTTTTTGGAAAAAAGTCTCTAGAATAATTCTTGCAATATTTTGTTAAGAGTGAGATTTTCTATTTCATCATACTTAATTGGTTAGCTAAAAAATTCTCATTATATTTCAAAACATATTTCAAAGAACAGCATTATAATATATAAATAAATGTAAGCAATAATTATTTATACATATCTTCTGTAATTAATGCGATTTCTTTTTTTAGATTATAAATATTTACTAAAAAATTAGCTGCAAGTTTCATAGTAATCAAGATGTTTTTGTTGCAAAAACATCTAAACTTTTGTTTCTTTATTAAGTGCACAAAAATTTTGTTTATAGTTTCTTCAATTGGCCTCTTAGTGTTTTACTCGATTCCTTGAAAAAAATTAAAAAGTTGTGTAAAAGTTGAGCCTCGAGAATTGAGCTGGTTTTTCAAGAAGAAAAAATAATTTCCATAAATAAGGAAAGGAAATTTTGAGTAAAGACCCAGGATGCTTAAGATATTTAAATCAATTTCTTCTATCCTGTCTTCAACATTTTTTTAATTTACAAAGCCTGTCTAGTACACAATTCTTACTTAATTTTTCTGTTTCGAAATTAAATTCTGGCTTATCTAAATTAACTCAAAATCAGGAAAACATTACATACTACTAATTTTTTCTAATTATTCAATGTTTAGAGTTTTCCTTAATTATGTAACTCTATTTTTCTGAACATTTTTTCTTCTTTTTTAATCTTCAAATGTTTTTCATATTTTAAAAAATGTAAAGCTAAACTTGAATTATTTTTGTTATTTTACAAAATAATGCAAAAATTCCCGTTGTCACATTTTTCAGTTAAAAATAAATATTTATTTTATAATTGCATAGTTTTTTAAATATACTGATATTAAATCATTTTTAAGTATATATTCATTTTAATTTTAATGTTGCATTATTATTATTATTAATAATAAATTTTAAATTAATCGTTATGAAAAAAGCGTATTTATTCAAAAATCATGTGTACATGATGTTGTAATCAATGATTAATTTTGTATTTAATCAAAGCTTGATTGCAATGTATCTGCTTAATGTTGTAATCAAGCATTTGTTATCGAACGCATAAAAAAGTTGTGTTATAATTCAATATGTACATTCAGCTTGTAAAAAAATTATATTTTATCCAAAATTTTATTTTCATTGAAGTATATTTTTGTGATACATTTTTACCTATTAATTTAAAGTCAATTTTTATGCTTCTGAATGTTTTCTACTTAATAAATACAATTCAAATTATATATTCTGTTAAAATTTTTAGAACTATCTTAGAATTAATTTTTGGCTTATGAAGAAACAAATAAATATGACAATTATTTTGTATTTTAAGAGAATTATACTTAAAAATTACCATGTCATACTTTTCTGAGAAAAGATATGCATCAAAAACAAAATGTTTAACTGAAATTATTTACATTCTACCCATATTTATATATCAAAATAATAGGTTGTAAGCTCATTGAATTTTGTTGTGTTCTTAATTTTAACCAGGAAGATAAACTTTCTTGTTTTTGTTATTTTCTTAGAATTTTTTTCTTAAATTCCTTAATGGATTTTTCACAACTGTTTTTTCACACACAAAAGATCATTAGATTTTACATAATACTAGCTCATTTATTCAAGAATTTAACTGCCATTAAGCTACTATTATTTATTTATATAGATTAAATTTACTACGATGAATGGAATATAAAATCCCATGGGGTTTTTGCTTCATTAATTGTACATAACGAACCGTATAAGTTCCTCTTACCCTTAACGAAAACTGATATCCCTTGGGATATGTTACAGAAAGATTTCAAAGACTCGAAAGCAGTCTAGTATATAAATGGGGAAAATCCCTTATAATTCTGAAAAATAAACGTATTGAAATATATGGTAATTTTTTATGAATGTTTCAATATTATTTTGACTAAGATCTTTATATAACAAAGAAATATGTTATCCACACACATATTAAACATTCAAAAACTTACAAAAATATATTGTGTTTTGGTACGCATGTAAATTCCAATAGAATAAAAAAATGCAACATGTATGCACATTACGTATGGTGGCCAAATTTACGGTAACAGTTTGATTATTTTTGGACCGCTGCTAAAGATAATATTTATAATTAATGAAATAAAATTGGTGATTACTTAATTTAATCAACAAATAAATTCATATATCCCGTTTCCATTATGTAATTTAATAACTATATATTCCATAAACAGAAAAAATTCATATTTAAAACTGTTAATATACAATAAAATTTTCATTGAGGGTAAAGAAATTTTTTTTTCGGTGAATTAATTGTTATCTTTAAAAATTGATGATATTTTCCTAATATTTATTTTAATTATATAATTCAAATAGGTGTTTAAGTCAAAATATATATTTAAATTTTGTGTTTTATTTACTCATATCAGCAGTTTTATTTTATTTATCAAAATAATGATAAATATCATTTGCATAATGAATCTCAAATATTACGAAACATCTTTATTTTACTGAAGAGATGATGGCATATTTTTTTGGAATAAAGAAGATTTGATATATTTTAATCTTTTTTGTAAATAGCGTAGATATTTTTCCTGCTCGTTTGAAAATATTTTATTTTAGATACATTTAATTTTAATACCCATATTGAAGTGCTATTATAACTAAAACTTATATTCAATTTAACCTCTTGCAGTAAAAGAAACAAGATCTCATTTATAATATACTTATTATTCTATTTATTTATTGATGCAATTGACTGGGGATTCTTATAAATATGTCATTTTGAATATACTAGATATTTTTGTTTTTAATTGGTAAAATGTTTGTGTTAATTTTGAAACTATAAATAGACATAGTTGCGTAAAATTAGATAAACCAATTTGACATTTAATTTTTTTAATGTATGTTAATTGGAATGATAAATACAAAAACGAATTCTAAGATATTGATAAATATTATTTTACCTAATTATTCAGTTGGAAGAATATTTGGACCATGAAATAACTACGTTAATAATATCCGTTAGATTCATCAAAAATAAAACTTATTTCTTCAAATATTAGGTATTAATTTACCAAATACTCCTTTGAATAACATTCGGTTAAACCAAGCCTAAGATTAAATTTAATAGAAGTTTCCTGAATTGATTAAATTTCATAGCATTAAGCTACATCTTTCATAAAATTGAATATTTTCAATTTTTTGATTTTGTAAATATTTTCCATTATTATATATAAATATTTTTCACTATAAATATTTTTACTATAAATATTTTTCATTAATCATCTCTCTGTACTGATTTGTAAATAGAAACTATTTTTGCTACACCTGATGGTTATTTATTAAAATCCTGATTAACAAAGCACAGCACAATAAAGCATGAAAACAGAACAGAGAAATTAACATTAAATCTGGATGCATGAATTTTCAACACCTCATTCAATGGCAAGTTTAACTAATTGTATAATTCTTTTGGTCAAATAATATCAACTAAAGGCATTGTTGATATTATTATTAACAATGTTGCCATTGAAAATTCAATAAAATAGCTCCCCTACATATTTTTCTTCTGAATTGGTAAATTTCTCGGCATGAAGTGAAAAAGTGCCTCATGTTCATTTCGTGCAGAAAATAAAGAGTAAACAAATATGTTATACTTTAACGAATAATGAAGGATATACATGAATGGTTTACAATCAGGCTCATCCTTGAAACAGAAATAATTGTGGATTGCTTATCATTTACATGGAACTTTGATATTGTAATGGACAGATTTCCATCCCTCAAGCGTACAAAGGATGATATCAGTTCCATACATTTAGGGATCGTTTCTGAGACGGGGAAGTATAGATGGGAAATCACCTGCTTAAGTCACGACAGATGGGAAAAAAACTATCTAGACTTTAGTCTACTATCTTCAGCATTCCTGTTTGAGGAACTTGAAAATTTGAATTTGATTGAAAAAGACTTTTACAGTGACAAACGTAGATTTGAAAATGAAGAACTCAGAATAATGTCTAGATCCAAGTGAACACCCTAAACTGGTAAATTGATCTCTAAGAAGAAGGACTTTCATACCAGGGATCCTGCAGTTTTTCAAAAATGTCTCAAGGACTGAACTCGTAATTGAAGTCTATGAAACTGCTCGCTTTGAAGAAATCGGTTGAGATTCAAATTATTAAATGGATCTTCAAAGTATATGATGAAGTCTCAGAAGGCTTAAGAAAGCAAATGAGGGTACACTTTGTAGGCAGGTTTAGACTTAGGAAATTTTAAAATCCTCCAGAACCTAAACCTTAAGACGATACGAATCATATAAGAGATGGAAATAATGCCAAAAGATCATGCAATTTTCTCTCAAGTGAGTAAACCCTCTACTATTTTAAAAAAGGATAGTGAATTACTTAACAATGAAGAACTAGAATTAGATACATATTCTATTACAATCCTGAAGCGTAGCTTTCATGTATCTGAAAACGAGATGGAAAAGTCTTTTTATGAAGAACTCTCTTATTTGTGGTCACAAGTAAGTGACTCTCCTACTTACAGTCACACGAGGCGAAATGTTCCCTCTTAGCTTATTTGGATGATCCAAGAATAAGCATAATCAAAGCAGCACAAATTAATTGTCATCATAATCAATCACTTTCGCCATTCTTAGCAAGAAGATAATTAAAGGGGATGTTAACATTATATAAATTCAAAAGTCATGGACAGATAATGGTTCTTTTTGGGCGTACATATTCATGGCTTTTAAATCATCTTATAAATACTGTTTGGGACAAAGAGATTATATTACGGTTAATAACAATTTATAAATGCCCTTATTTTGACTAATTACCTAAATAGGAGTTATATTGTTTTGAAATTATCTTGTTCATTGTGAAGAATCAAAGATGAAATGACTTTTACGTTTTAATATTTTACAGATTGAAAATAAGGACTCATTCATTACCTAAACTGTCGGTACTTTAGATCATAGCAATTTCAGTAAGGAACTTGCTATGGTATACGATGAAAACACTCATCATACCATGTGGGGAAGAAGTGATTGTAACAAACATGATCTTTTAGAATATATTTTATATTTTAATCTATTTATCCTCAATATAGGTAATAAACCAACTTTTATTATTGTAAGTAGAAAAGTAATCACTTACCTTACTCTATGCAATAGCATGTGTGTGAAGTTTAATAAAGATTGGAAATAGTCGGATAAATTAAGTTTATCTAATCACCAATACAGATTACAATATATTTCCTGTTTCTGGAATGAAAAGACTAGGGGTGGTAGATAGAAATAAAAAAAAATCGAATCTCTCATATGCACACTCTTTACACAAGAATTGAATCAGATGCTATAATTTCCATGAAAAGGCATAAAAATATAGGTCAGTGGAAGGATTACTCCCGATTTTTCTCTTGGGAATTCTTAATGTTGACATAATTTTTCATCCTTCGGTAAGTTTGCTTACTGATTACATAGTTGTTAATATTCTTTCGATAAACCTTAGGCAATAAAATTTTTCTTACGAGAAGACTAGAATAATATTGTCATCACTGAAAATTGTACTGACTGGTATACTGATAGCTCAAAAAAGAATTTATGATTGGTATTTGCTGTCCAACTGATGGTACAAAGTTGTCATTCTTTCTGGGAAATTATCCAACTATTTTCCAAGCAGAAATTTTTGCAATTCTCATGTGCAGCAGAATATGCTTGGAAAGAGGGACACTGTTTTATTCTAAAGAATAATTCTAACAGTCACGCTGTATTATTGATTTTGCAATAACTTATTTTCTTTTCTAGGAATGCAACCTGTTCTAATTGGTACCAATAATTTTCTTACTTTAATGTAGATGGCCAGCCACTCTGGTGTCACTAGTGATGGATGAGCTGATAAGGCTTGAATCAATAACTGATCTTCTCATTCCAAAATCAGCACAAGCTATTTTAAAAGAACTGATTAAAGTTAGTTTTTGACCTCTTCATAAAACACCTATTTTTAAACTGGTATAACAGCAGTAACCAAAGACAAGCAAAACAATCAAATAATATCTGTCTCAATAAAAGAGAAAAGAGATGTTAAAAATCAATGCAAGTTGTTTTAGGAGAGCAGTATGACTTACGTGTACTTCCTGCTTAATTGAAGATGTGTCCTATACGCTAAAGCTGTTGGCATCGTTGAATACATCGTGGTCGAAAAATAAATTCAGAAAAAAAAATCACTTTGTAAAATTATTTAAATTGTATATATTTAAAATTTTAGAATTAGAAAATTTTAGAGAAAGAAACAAGTTTATATATTTTTTAATAAAAGGGATAATATATAAATAATAATATGTGTATATTACGAATAAAAATATATTTTTTTTATAAATTTTTAGGATAGCTTCTTTTTAAGAAATGATTTTAAAAGGTTTTCTGTTGTTCATGTTATATATTTTGCTGTTGATGTTCTCAATGATATATTTACGAAGATGGTTTAAAATAAATCTAGTAAACACATTTATAATTAATGCTTTCTTTACAATATATATGAAATTATGCACATTATCTTTTCTCAGTGTTTGAAAATTATTCAAAAACAATTCATAAAATGAAATACTTTATGCTTTTTTTCCAATTAATGAAACATATTTAGATGAATAATTCGATATAAAATGAATGTAAATTAATAGTATTTCAATAAAAATTTACTGTTTAAGCTCTTCGCAAATATAAAATTGTATTTTTATCTGATTTAAATATTTGACTCATATCTAAATGTAAATTGCTGCATTCGCATTATTTTTCCCACGAAAATAAAATAACATGTTGTCATGTAATCTTTAAATGTTCCTCAAAAAATTGGACTAAATTTCCATGAAATTCAGATCTGAAATTCCCAATAATATTTTTAAGAAAAATATTATAAGTGTGTAAAGATTTTTATTTAACAAATGTAAAAAATTGTTACAAATGAATAAAGTCTCTAAGAAAATGAGTAAAAGAAAATTGCAAGTATATCTGTATATACTGGCAGGGGAATTTCTCTCACACACACATACGTATATATATAAACATTTGTTGCAATAAATTATTTTCTAATTCATATTATAATTTCAAATATCAGACTTTATGTCAAGCATATATCCTTAATACCAGTGCTAAATTACAAGAAATCTGATAAAAAGCTTTGAAAAAATAAAATTTGAGAGTATAATGTCCCATTGTTTTTAACGTAGAACAAATATACGTCTATCCATTTGTAATGATGCCCGGTGATTAATAAATAACGTCTTTTTCAGCCATCATGTAAATCAAAACTATGTAAAATCATATGACTTTCAAATTTTTCTTTCGTACATAGTTCTAAAAAAAATCAATTTCATTTTCCAATAGTTGTTTCTTAATTAGGTTTACCCGTTAATCATTGGTTGAAGCAGGATCTTTTCTTCATTTTAATGTATTTTTAATGAGTATAATGGTGTCTCTGCTTATTTATAAGACACGGAGTTCTACCTAAGTAGAAGACAGTTTGACATTTCTTTAGCTAAACATTGATTTGAAATTCTGATGCAATCAACTGTTGTGCTTATTTCTCTTTAGTTCGCATTTTTTACAATATATTAAGTTTTAACCAGCTATTTGGGTTGATATCATTTCACAAAGCCTTATTTAATCCGAGATTTATGAACAAATTCTAATTTAATAAAAATTCCTGGCAATATTAAACATATTTGAATTTTTGAGGGAGGCTTCTGCTTGCTATAAACTAATAAGCAGAATTTAATTATATTCTGCATCATGCAAAAGAAAAGAATCCTAGTAATCAGTATCAAAGAAGATATTTTGTACTGCTTTTATTTGGTATTTGATAAGTATTTTTATGAAACACCAAATAATCAGTAAAATATGTTTATATTACTTTCTTTTTAAATGCTTGAATCGTTACAATAGCATGTAAAAGAGAGATTAACTACAAATTTCTGATTAGTACCACTGTTGACAAATGGAACTTAGTCCTATATTAATTTTAAATTTTGCACAGGATAAAAAATTACACAATTTAGTAGCAATATTTGTAAATACAATATTTTTATGCCTTTGTAAAGATTCTCTCTAGGAATGATGTTAACTCCAGGAATAATATCCAGTACCTATTAACAGTACATTAAAATCCAATATTATTACAACTTAGTATTATAATAACAAACATCAAAATATTATTTTAAAAATCAATTTGTATTTAGAAGAATATTTATAAACACATATAATAATTTTAATAAATACTTACTTCTATCAAAACGTAAACAATTATGTTACCATATTTTTAAAAGAAATTCTCTAAATGTAATCTCAATAAAACTTAAAAGTAAAATCATATTTTAATCCATTAGAAATCGATTACATTATATTAATATTTCTTTATTTCAGTTGCATGAAGATATTACTCTTAAAAATAAAAATTTATTTATAAGCATTCCTAAAACTATTTGTATTTCTATAAAATTTATATGCAGTAAAATGAATATTGAAAAAAATACGCTAAAAAAATGTATTTATCTAACAATTTTACAACATCAACGTTTTCTATTTATTTTATTCAAAAACAGTTCCTTTCATTTCAAAATGTTTGTTTTACTATGCTCTATTGGAGTGAACAAACACTATTAGTTTGTGAATGTTATAATAATTGTAAAAATAAATTACTTTGAATTCAAAAGCAAAAGTTATCTAAAGGAAGTATCAAACTACAATTGCTCAGAATTGGACTTAAATATTAATTACATACAAATGATTTCGAAATATGCTAAAAATCATTTGTTGATTCAAAACAATTAAGAATACTTATATTTGATATTATTTCATTTAAAACAATTCAGAATACTTATATTATGAAAAACACAAAGAAAAACCTGAATTAAAATCAATTAATTGTAAAAAGATGGCAAAAGGAAAATGTTATAGCTAAGAGTTACTTAGTGCTAATAAATTATTACATAGGTGTAACATTTCACTTTTCTTACATTTAACCAAGTTAATTCAAACTATAACATATAAGCGATAAACTGGAAATTCATCGAACGATGAAAATAGCATCTTAAAATGTATTTGTGTTGAAGTAAAAGAAGTAAATCAAGATCTTATGTGCCAAGAAATATAAAAATGAGTTTCTAGAACATCATTCCTAGAAATAAGTATTAATATACATATTTTCAGTATGGTAAATATATGTCGTGTTCTAATCAATGTCACACGAATTACGTTATAAAATATTTGTGAAATGAAAAAGTAAAAAAAAAAACGCAATTTTATGTAAATTCTTTGGTTATAAATGCAAGTTTAATATTTGAATAAAATGTGCGTAGCTAAATATCACCATTTAAATTACTTCATATCTTTATTCAAAGTTTCTCTAACATCAGTTCTTAAGAATGAGGAAATAATGTATTTCAAATATTTTCACCAAGCAAGTAAATGACAATTTTTTTCTTATAAAATTATTGAAATATAAATACATTTTATTTATTTCCCGTCCTATATAAAATATTGAACAATATACAAATAAATATAATTACTTTATAATATTTTTTATTAGTAGTAAGCAGTTGTTTGAAAGAAAATGTGAGATTAAAATTTAGGAATATATTATGTTGAAATAAATGAAAATTTGTTACCGTTTGCTTGAATATTTCTGTGAAAATTTTAATGAAATTTACGAAAAATAAAAATAAAAAATCTTGAAATGAAAAATTAAAGTTGCATTAAAATAGATACATATAATAAAAATGTTTTAAAGTTTCATTCTCATAAATTTAAACATCTAGGTTCATCTGCCAGAATAATCAAAAATATAATAATTTAAAAAAGCTTGTACGAGGTGTAAAATAAACCGCTTTATAAAGTATGAGAAATTATACAATTATATTTTGAAAATTGTATTTATTACGATGCTTTACTTGCTTATTAAATTTTATAATAAAATTGTTTTAATCAAGGCAAATAATAAGGGATTAGCATGAATTATAAAAAATGTATTCCTCAGTTTATCAAAAATTACATTTGCATAATAATACATTTTTAGTAATAATTATAGTGACCAATAATCCTATGATAAAAATGTTTCTTGGCTCAACTCATGAATATTAATATTATATAGTCTGAATTATTAGCATGTTTACTTTGATAAAAATTATGATAAAATTTGAAAAGCATTTAGTGGAGATGTGTCAGCTGTAAAAGAGAAGGGGAAATAAATTCTTTATTCAAATTCAATCACATTCTTAGAATCAGAATTAATAAATTTCTCAATTATTTTAATTCTGATACAATTGTCCTGATAAAATAATAGAAAAAACAAGTATTTGAGTTAGGTGTGAAACATTTGTGCATTGAATTATAATTTTACTTCAAGATGATTTTTAAAACTATCGAAAGTTATGGTAGTAAATTAGATCACTTAACATTTTAACTCATTAGATGCATAAATGCAAGCAAATATGCGACAATGTTTATTGTTAGTCTACATAAAATATAGTAAACACCATATAATCAAATTGTAAAAAAACATTTAAGTTATTTTTCAAAAGTACATAATAATGTAACAATTTTTAAACATAATATTTTGAAAGCAATTCATTTGTTGTCAAGTTCATCTTACATTACATAATAGGGTTTACAGTGTCATTTTTAAGAAAATGTAAGTTTGATAAATCTTTTTTGTTTCAGTTTGTTTTAATTATAATAGTTTAATAAGTTTAATGCTAAATTACCATTTTGAACAACATTTATTTTATTCGATACCCGTATGAAGATAACTCTTTCTCTTTAAAAGAGCCAAATAAAAATTAGCATGCATGCTAATAAAGTGTAATTGAATCATTTAATTTTTGTGTTTTACTAACTAATAAACTATTCAAATAGAAAAAAATTTATTAAAATGTTAATAGTTAAGTTTAATGAAAAGACTGACCCCTACAAAGTTACTGAATGTTGCTTTAAAAAATTATCAGATATAAGTAAGAATATGAATTTTTTGTACGGACTACAATGCCATTGTTGAAAAATAATATATTATTTTTTCTCAATAATAAAAATGTATAAATTGAAATGAATATTTTAATTCTTTTAAACTAAATCTAGTTAAAATATAGAAATAAGATTTAAAAAAAAATGTTAAGTGTAGTAAGTTTCTATTGTTTTTAAGAAAATTCTGAAATACTAAAACATATTTTCAGATGAATAGAATTAGCGAGTTTTAATGTAACTGCTATTAATTTGGCCAAAGAATTTTAAATTGCAAATTGTAGAAATGCAATTGGTGAAGTTCTTAAAAGTTCCTAGCGGAATTTTAAAATACATATGCATTGTCTATAATTCTCTGGTGAATTTTAAACTAAATACTCCTTAAGAAGTTGAAATGAATAATATGACCACTACAGGGCATATTTCATAATCAGAGTTAAATCTGGAATATATTAGAGTGTAGTTCTTCTTATAGTGTACAAAATTATTTTACAATTTCTTAATAATTATGATTTCCTAAATTAAAGTATCCGATTACTTCATAAGTACAATGTAAAATAATTGCAAGTTATATAAAATTACTAGTATGCAAATTTGAAACGAGCAATGGCAATAATAAAAAATCAGTAATTTAACTTGTAAATGTAATTATTCTAATGGAAATTAACTTTGTTTTTTCTGGAAACATGATATTCATAATATTTTTTGAATATGTTGCTTTGCTTCTATAAATAACAAATCACTTTTTATCTGGAATTGAAATTCTAGTTTCTTAAGCAAATGCATTCAAATTCTTAAGATAACGAATTTAATTTCTTTTAATTAGAATATTTCATTTTGCTGAAATATGATGCATCCCGTTGAGAGAAGCTAAAAAGCAAACATATTTTCTGAAATTTTAAATTTAAACATCTACGCTAGTTATTATATTAAAACATGTTTGCAATCTTACAAAAGCAATTATTTTAATTACTTTAATTGAAAATTCAATGTTTTTACTCGGAAAAGAAAAGAAGCAATTATCTTAAAATAATGTAAAAAATACTGGATAATATATTTGTCTCATTTAAATGTATTTCATCCATAGTATAATTTATTCTCGAATAACTTCAACATCCAATCTTAAAGAAATCTAGTTTTCCTGTTTCATTACAAAATTAATTCCATAAGATATAAAAAAAAATCTTATTCATCATCACAAATTTATATCAACAATTTCAATGATTAAAACACCATCTTAAAATTATTCCAGCAATTTTATTAATTAAAATACAGAAACTTCGAAAATTAATTAATTTAAAGACATTTATAAAAAAATAATAGTGAAATACAAGCATAAAGTAGATATTGATAATAAGCAATAATTTTAAAGGTTGAAAACATTACCAAAATATTTCAATTGTTCTATTCTTATACATATTTTTTCTAATTCACATAAGAACTATTAATGGAAACATTAAGATGAGTACACAAGTTAAATAACAAAAATAAATATAGTGATATGCTATAGACACATTTTCAAAGGAAACATTAATAATACAGGATATATGTCTTATATTCAAAGTTATTCATTTTATCAATTTAATGGTACATTTTATGTGCTATATAAGCAGAACACGTACTATAATGCAGTGTGTATGAAACATAAAAATCCCGTTTTATCGTCCTTATTTCCAAAAACTATGCCATGATGAAAAATATTCCTTTACATGAAAAAAGTATAAGATTTGGTTACAATATAAATTATTGATTTTTGAGTGTAGGCTTAAAATAACATTTAGAGTGTTAGAAACAAAAAATTTTACATAATGCTTAGTGTAAGGCTATAATTTAACAACAAAGAATGATTAATAATTTTATATTGAAATGAATAATAGTGTTTATAAATAATAAGGTTTAAAGCATATTAGTGTACTTTCTGCTTACATTTTTTTCTAAAGCATATGCATAATATACTGATGCATTTTTAGGGTTACAGAAGAATCGAATTTGTTAAAATATATCATCTGATCACAATTCATGTAATCAAAGTCAAGAAAAATATTTTTACACATAATAATAATGTATTAAGCAACATTTTACATTTTCTTTACAGATTATATTGATATATGTTTATTTCAAATTTAAATAGACCAAAATCTGAAAGCAATTTTAAAATTAAAACATTTTACTAGCTTTAATAATAACATTATAACTTACAAAAGCAGGTAAAGTGTTGAAAATATAGTGTATTTACATTTTACAAAAAATAAAATATTTTATGTAAAATCTCCTAGCCAAGCACAGTTACTTTTAAAAACATGTATTGAAATTAAAATGATCTATTTTTAGGAAATAATTAAATTAATGCACATTTAAAAATTACATTTTATGCATAATATTAAAATACACTAAGAAGAAATTATAAATGAAAATTCTTTTAGATCTATAATACTTTATTTCCATTTAGAGATTCTTATTATATTCACCAGATAAAAACTTCAAAATTATTTTTCTTTCAAGTAAACAGAAAAATTTAAATTGAAAGAAATTGATAAATGGTTCTTTTACGAACTATACAAAAAAATTTATTAACGATCCTTATGATTAGGGAATAAATTTGTATAAATAATTCATATATATTTATTATCATATAATATATTATATTAAAATACAATAAATATGAATTATAATTAATAATTTTGGGGTTTGATTTTTATTGATTTCTGATATAGTACTTAATAATTTATAATTTAATATTTTAATATGTGAATTAAAATATATCAGTACTTTATATTCTTCATAGTTTGACTAATTTTTAATTCAACTAAGCTTAGATTATATTATTTTTATAATCCCCATGTAAAGGTTAAATCTGAAGTAAAATTAACCTGTCATTTTAATATCAAACTATAGCAAAATATATTTAAACATATTGTACAATGAGAATTTGCAGAAAAAAGTAATATAATGAGACAGTATTTTAAGTAATGAATGTTAAAGAAAAATGACAATTTCCTTTAAAACTTTATATGAATTTTAACAACGCAACTACTAACATTCATAATGTAACTTTTCTTTAGGCAGAATATAACCTTAATTAATTAGAGAAAATGATAGACCGAAAATATTATCATGCCCACCAGCTACAAAAATGGAAATAGCTAACAATATTTTAGTAAACCCAATTTTAGTAAAGTATTCTCTAATATTAAGAAATGTGTTTCTACTTTCTATTCATACCAATAGAAAATTCTTAAAAGAGATGATTTAATTGAGGTGGTATTTATACCATATTTAGAGTACAAATATGTTAAAAATAAAAAACCACATTTTATACGTGTCTCTTTAAATAATTTTGATTTCTAATAAGAAATAAATGTGTAGATATTTTTATACTATCAAAATTTTTAAAACGAATATTTAGCCATCTAAAGAAGTCATCATTGATGCATTTTTAACTAGAACATTATGCTTCAAGAAATATCCTTCAGTTAAAATGTCTTGGAAAAACTCCATTTTCGTTAAGAATTTTTTAAGAATTATCATGTTTATTGACAAACTATGAATTTAGCCTTCAAATATCAATATTTGCTAAGAAATGGTAAGGAAAAATATAGTACGCAGAATAAAATCATCAGAATACATATAATGAAGGCGGAGCAAAACAGTTTTTACTGAATCTAAAGTTTAGATCATGCTTATTTTCTAGGAAGCGGAAATGTCTAGAATTCAAAATTTTAGACTCTGATTAGTTTGACAAAATGAAATATTTATAAGTGAATTCTAATTTTTTTATAATATACCTAATAAACAAGAATTGCCTGAATATTGTAATAAACATTTTTATCAATTTCAACTAAAAATTCATCCTATAATTAACAAAATATTTCTTCAAGTTGGTATTTAAAAAATGCGAATGATTTCTTCCTTTTATTCATTTCACTTTGCAATTTACATTAATAAAATCAGTAATGCATTTAACTTACTTTTTGTGAGAGTCAAAACAAGACATTTTTATTCTGAACCGTGAAAAATTCCTTCTTGGAATAAAATTTATGTTATGCATTGCATTTCTCAAAACAGTTTACCTTACTTCTCTAAAGTTAACAGCAATGTTTTTTCTAATAAATAGAATATATAGAGAATATTCTTAGCATATTTACTTCTTTCATGGCTAAACTAAACATTCAGTAGTATTATGTGTGGTTTTTGAAAACAATAATGCAAAAAATATAGCATTTAAAAAGCTCTTTTTGGTAATTATTTGAGACTTAGTTCATTTAACATTTCTCATCTAAAATAATTTAAATTGCATTTTAAGCTCTAAGGACCACTAATTCTAATATTTTTGTTCACTAATACAATTCATTTTATAGTTCACATTGAAAGGAAAATTATTTTGAATTATTGTTATAAAGCTACTACATATTAATTATTTCTTAGGTTCCTTTAAATATACTCATTCTATTAAATTAGTGCATTGTAATTCATATTAATTTGTTTTCCCAAGCCACGTTTTAAATATGAATAGAACTTTCTTCTCATTATTAAATTAATCATTACTAACTTTTTATCGTATAAATTGAATATATTTTCTCAAGTGTTAATAAAAATGTAATTTTTTTCTTTATGCTGATAACATAGAATAATTTAAAGTTAAATGAATTAAATGTGATTGATATTTCCTGGTAAAAAAAAAATTTAGTTAAAAATAATACATTTTTGCTGACTCGAGTTTTACTTTGATACACACATTGCTATTTTTTTTTTATTTATTTTTAAAAAATCAATAGTTTCAAATTAGTACGACAGTGAAAACATTTACTGCAAAATTTAAAATGGAAAAGTATGTGTCGTTTATTTAAACAAACACCATACTTCTTCACACATACTTTAACACTTCCATTTTATTCTCATTAATTTCTTTATAATGTGAAAATTTTATAACAATCTGCTTATTATAAAATAGGATTTCACTAAATAGGAACTCTAATAACTATCCGAAAAATGTAAGTATTGAATTATAATTTTTTTATACTTTTATAAGCATTCAAATGGTGATTTGAAATTCACATTTTGAATAAAATATACTAATTTGCTTTCAAAATTCATTGCACAATTTATATTCATTATTTCTTATATAAATTTTTTTAAGGTTCATAAAATATTTTTTAAAATATTACATATTAATAAAAACACATAAGAAAGTTTTTCAAGCATGCATTTTTTTCAATAAATATAACGGAAATATTGTTAACTATAGTTTCTTTTGTAAAAGATGCATTCTCACAAAAATTAAAAAATTTAGGACTTTAGAAATTTATAAAATATAAATGAATGTCGCAACAAACCATGATTTACAAAATTTATAGTTCATTCAAACGCAGTTTGATGACAGCTCCTTTCTTAAATTTTGACACCCTCTCAACAATGCACTATAATTACATAAAATATCAAATAATTTACTTCAGTAAACTATAGCAATCCGTTATTCTATTTAATATAAATAAAAAAAATCAATTATGCTTTGAACTTTGCAATAGCATGTCTGTGTTTAGTTTCTGTAGGGTTTTATATTTATTTTATTGATGAATGTCTGATGAGTTAAAGCCCTTTATATATATTTTTTCTAATATCATTAGTGTCATATTTGCATAACAGAAAATAATTTTCTTATTTATTTATTTATTTCTCATGAATAATTACATTTTTGAGGTAAAAGAATCATATTAATGAAATATTTTAAATTATTAAGTATAACAAAATATTTAAAATTTCTCAGAAAAAAATAATTTCTGAAATTTAAAATTATATCTCTGATATTATAAATTTTAGAATTTTATAGAAAACTAACGTGAGCATGTTTATCTTGCTAAAAATATTTTAACTTTTTCCTTATTCATTCAAATTAAAACTTGATGTTTGTTCTGATGTGTATCATTCATATTTGATACCTTGCAACAAACAAAATATGTATTCGTAAAAGATACTTCTGACACTAGTGAAATATTTAAAATCAACTTTATTGTGTTTTATTGTTTTTCATGCATATATTTTGATTAAAAATTTGCTCAGTACATTTTATTTGTTGCGACTCTTTCTCGTAAATGTTTGTTTGTTTTTCTTTCTTGCGATGAGATGTTAAATTAGTTTTCAGCTTAATATAAACATTGTAAACTAAAAATATGACATTTAATTTTATCGAAGTAAGTCATTGAAAGTTGCAGAATATAAAGTTGTTAATAGAAGAAATTTTTTCATTTAGCAATTTATCATGCAGTAAATTTGTGTAAATAAATGTATAGAAAAATGCAAAACCAAGACATTATTCAGAAGGAAATGTCTTAAGATAAGGAAAAATTAAAAAAAAAAAAAAAACATTTATTTATTTTACAATACAAATTAAAACTAAAAAAGTAAATAGTATAGAAGTTTCTTTTTTTATTTACTTATTTAAGGTATTACATTTTTTGCTACAAAAATATTTATATATGAACTCAGAATGTGATGAAAGGGCAAAATATAAGTAGTACTTATCAATTTATAGCTTTGAATATGAGCTAAACATTCAGATTTTACAAATGAAAGTTTGTGGAAGTGCTTTAAAAATTCTTAAAATTGAGATGATATAAATTTCTTGGAAGCTAAGGTTTCATGAAGTATTTTGATTCGTTGATATTCTTAAAAGAAGCAAAGCTGCATAAACAGATACAAATTAGAAAATTAATTTTCAGACTGAGGAAAATTGTCATATCATGACAAATTATTGACATAACCAAACCATAGAGTGAAAATAATTAATGAATTTCATAAAATACATCTCTTTCCCAATACTCATATGTTTGGCGTTCCAAATAATAAGTCATTGAAAGCAAAATCTCAATATTTATTCTCAGCACTTAAACATATTCCCAATTACATTTGAAATGCAATAAACTATCATTTTCTAGAGCATTGGTTTTATCTAGTTGCATTTATCTTTCAACTGTCTTTTTTTGCACACGAGGAATAAATAGATAAGGACATATTGTTTAATGTGTATTCCAAGCTACTGTGCCACCACAATGAACACTAATACCCACTGTGGGATCCAAATTACAATTCTAAATAGACAACTGACTTTCCTCGAAAGAACTATTCCAGGGATATTAGAGTATATTTAAAAATAAGTATTATCACTTTATTCAGTGTTTTACTTCTCAAGAAGTACTATACTATTCTAAATTTTAGTTTCATAGATCTTACTGAGTTTATTTGTCATAGATCTTATTGTAATTTATATACCCGATTCATTAATACAATGTATTTGCAAATTTCTAAGATAATAATAATTGTCTAATAATTTATTTACTTGTTAAATTATAACTTGTAAAATTTAAATTTTGGATATGGACTCAATACTCTGAAATTTAGAGCACTTGTATTGTAATTTGTAGAGTCTAAATTAAAATTTAAAAAACGACATTTTAAAGATTTAGTTAATTTTCTAAAGCATGCTTGTACAGAAATCAAAGGACTTTTTACTGTATTTACGCAGTTCTTAGAAACGACTGTTTCAAAATTTTTTTACCATTTACTAATAATATTTTTATTATTAAAATTTGTATATAACATGTATTTTATATCTCTTAAATATTTTTTATCTAGATTATAAATTAAAGGATAAAAAATATTTCTTCTCATAATCCATTGTAAATAAAAACAAACTTTGTTCAAACTTGCATCAAATTTAAAAAAAAATTAATTTTCTTTACAAGAAGAACTAATTAGTTACTCTTATGGAAAACTTAAATTATAGTCGATATTATAATAAATCACCAAAAGTATAATTATCAATATAACATGAGATTACTTATTACGATTTTGTCTCCACTTAAAATTAGTTAGAATATTACAAAACATTCAGTAAAGATGTAAAAATAATATAATATATATATATATATATATATATATATATATATATATATATATATA
>JAPDSC010139944.1:45473-75366 GCA_026290005.1 Latrodectus geometricus
ATATATATATATATATATATATATATATATATATATATATATATATATTAGAGTGGGGTTTTTCATGAACTTTAAGTTTATTAACTGTTGAAGAAAAAGAATTATGTTATGTATTATTGTGTGTTTATGTATGTTTGGATGTGATTGAGAGAAAGAGGATATGAGAAGATTAAGGCTTAAAGGAATATGAAGAAATATATCAACTCAAAATTAATGAATTAATAATGTAGAATAATTATGTTTCCTTCTAGGCAAGAAATCTCTGTTTATGCATGCATGTAAACTCCAAAAAAGTAAACTGATTTAATTTTAGATAGATTTTCATTTAGGAAAGTTAATTATATTTTGAAGTAAATTGTTTCAAAATTATAATGCAAATTATTAAAATAATAAATTCTAACCTGAAAAAATTAATATATCTTTCTATTGGATAAATAAGTATGTCGTAGTACTGATTTGTATTCTTGTATTTCTATCAAAGCACGTATACTTCAACAAGCAATTAGCTGCGTGACTAGGATTTACGTCAAATGTGTGTCCCATACAATTCTTTATGTTCTATTGTAAATATAACGCATCAAAATAAGACAATAAAAAGAATATAAAACCCCATCTACATTGATCAAGGCAAATAAATAATTTAAAAACTCTTCGATTTTTTTTAATTAGAAGAATTTCAGTATATTATTAATTGTTGATGGCATTCTTTGATTATTAATATGTTCATTAATTCAAAGTAGACCATCACTTGTATGGTAACACAATCACCGTTGCCTTATAAATAGAGTATCATACTAATATTGAAATTAAACTTTTCTCCGGCTAGGTTTGAAGGAAAAACTTTAGGCATGTTCTTTATAATCACATGTTTTTCGTATTCACTTTCCATAGTCTGATTGAAATACGTTTTGGAAAAATGAAATTAAGAAGATTGTCTTTCTAAATTGATATTTTAAAAACTTAATAAAGAACAACATAATTCAAAATTTATATGAAAATTTTGATATCAAAGATACATTGAGGATGCAATAACTTTGTGAATCTGAGTAGCTTCTTATTGAGACACGTTTTACATCAAAAAAAATTTTTTTTATCTGAGGTAGTAATTTTAATATTAAATATAATGTAAATTTTAAAATGAATTATTAAATAATGATGAATTTTGTTGTTGTATGGAGCCGTGTAATAAGAATAAATTTATTATGTTTTCACTACTTAAATAATTAAAAAAAGCAGTTTGATGATAAAAATTGAAAATACATTCCATTTTATTTTGATCACATGATTTTGACAAATTATAAATTTTAAAACAGTTTATTTTTCAAGTAAAAATCTTATTATAAAATAATTTAATTTTGCTGCAAATGGTTTTATAAATGTGCAAATGTTCTTCTTTTATTTACTTTTACTTAATAATAAAATGTTTATAAAAACTGTTAAAGTATTAAAAACTAAAGTATTGTGAAAAAAATATTAAAATAAAAATTTTGATAATTTATAATATTGCTTAAAGTTATTGTGAAATCGTTGGAGGAGTTTCAAGATTTAATCAATTTTATTTAGTTGTCAATGATGAGTTTTTGAAATTTTATATTAAATAGAAAAATGTTAGTGTATATTATATGAAAGAAAATAAATTTATTACTAATAAGATATTTTGCTTAAATTTTAAACGTAATTTTGTATGTAACAAACATGTCTAATGATATTTAAATTTCCTTATGTAATTGCATAAATAAATTTGAAAATTATGTATCATATATAAATTTTCTATGTTGCAATTGTTTCAAGAACGCAGCATTTAAAAATGATGTTAAAATACATAACGCTTTATTCATTTATTTTTATTTTAGTGAAGTGACGATCAATTATGCTATCCTAAAAAATGTTTTTTTTACAATTATAAGTACACGATTTATATAAATTTCATGTATATACTGAATTTCTCTCTTAGCTGAACGAAGTCATACTTAAATTATGTTTAAAAATAAAATACTTAAATTGAATATTTTCTAGTATTTGTAGTATATTATATAAGTATATTCTTATTCGTGTGTGCATTTATTCAGATAAATAACTTAAAAAAAGTCCTTATGTTCTTCAAACTAATTCCATTATTTTCTGAAATGCGTGAATGTCATGGAATTTTATTTATTTAATTCTTTATCTATACGAAGTCTTGTAACTTACTGTAAATTATTATTACATAAATCATAAAACTTATTTATTAAAAAAAAATCTGAGTGGTATTTCTAAAATTATCATAAATAGAAAAGTTTATAATAATTTTTTTCCAGAGATGTTTACAATGCAATCTTACAATGTAATATTTAAAATGTAAATATTGCCTTTATTTTAAATTATACTATTGGGTTGTTTTTTTCCTAATTCAATAAAAAAATTAATTTTCATGATTTTAAATCTAATCCATCTTTTCATGCGATTTTTATCCATAATTAAACATTATATATTGAAGTATAGAGTTAAAGTATTCAAATATTCATTTTTTCACTTAATAAATTTATTTTAATTGTCTTAACTATTTTTCAAGGAAAAATATATTTACTGTAATAAAAATTGTAAGAATAATTTATTTTGATAGAAAAAACATGTAAAAATAAATGTCTGTTATGTAGATTATGTAAGAAAAATCATCTTAAAGGAAGTATTACTAAGATTTTAATACATTTTACAATCATTATATTAATTTTGAAGAATTTTGTAATTTAATTCCTTGAATAAATCTGTAAATTTACGCGAAGACTAATTTTAAATAAAAATGCAAACAACTATAATTACTTTATCCGTCAGAAATATTTACATTTGAATTGTAAATGTATTAGTTAAACGTATGAAATTAAACATAAATGAAACTAAATGCTTATACTTCAAATTTAATTCATTGCAAAGTAAGAAATCTAATTTATCATTTTACTTGACATTCATATTTTTCTCAATTCAAAATTATAAAGAGAATTCAAGATTACATAAGTTTGACGAATACTTCCATGGAAAGTTTATTGAACCATTATCGTTTCTTTATTGGATATGTCAAATAAGTTATCATTGTAAAGCAAATAATTCATTTCAAATTTCCTTACCCATTAAAAAGAATATGCTGTTTTGAAAGTGAATTTCTGTTCAAATATAAATCAAATTCACTTTTTTATGAAATGAATGTTAAAAGGGATTTTTATTATGTTCATCATTTTTTTCAATTATATTAAATGAATAAAAAAGTCGTAATAATAACATTCTTTGTATTCAGTATGTACTTGCATGTGTTTTATCTTATTATGTACTTTATCGTATTAGTATATACAAATAATTTTTTCAATTTATACATATGTATATATTTCCCATATATACACATATACATATGTATATAATGTATCATATTTAGTTTCATAAATTACCCATTTACAATTTAATTTTTTAAATAGTGAACATAAATCAACAATAGAAGCTTTAGTTTCATGTGAAAAAAGTTTAAATTTTTTCGGGTTTATTTTAACTTAAAAAATAACATTTATATTATTTAGCTTTATTTAAAATGATGTTTTGCATCTTAAAAAGAAGTCTCACGTGCAATTATGAACCAATAGAATAAGATAAGGAATGCCCTTTCAGTTACTAAATTATTAAGTATTAAAATTAAGATTCTTTTTGAACATATTTTAATGTATTACCATTCAGGAGTGTATAAATCAGCAGCTCATGATGTAAATACACTCATTAAATTGAGTAAAACAATCCCTTTTTTTCTAAAAATTAAAAAAAATGTTTTTTGAAATATTGTATGTTAATATATAAAAATACAGGAATCCGAGATCTTAAATAATTTACTATACATTCAGTACATGAACGTAAAGGAAAATTTTGAAAGAGAAAGAATAACCATTTCCATTCTTAAAAACAGGAACATTCAGGAAGGTAATGTGGCATTTAAATTTTTGGCATCTTGATTTAAATAATCTAGAAAAAATTTACATTATAACTTAAATTAATTACCAACTCTGTAATCAAAACTTTAAAAAGAAACAGAGCCAGACAGCTACAATATGATATGAGTCAATTTATTTCATGAAAGCATTCTAAATTCAAACCCATAAAAAAATCTTTGGGTAATTAAAATGAGAATTACATTTATGTAAATAATCTAAGAAAGGTATGCTTAAAATATAATTTTGATAGCAATTGCACAAATTTCAAAGATTATGAAATGCGCTCTTCAGAACAAATTATCCCGGGCTTACATCCTCTATTTAACAACTGGAGATTAATACTGTTCTTCTAATTTAAGCATGCACATTTATTAGGTTGAATGTTTAGAAATTATTCAGGTTTCATTTGCGACACGTAAATGTGGTACGCTACCCGCGTGGAGGCAAAAACATGATTTTAGCAGTCTTCGTTTGTTAGGCTGTTTACTATAATTCATACAATCACATAAATTTTTGCATAATCATTTTTTTCATACATAAATATATTCCTTATAATTTTAAAATAAAAGTTGGATTTCTGTTCAAAGTTTAAATAATATTATGAAAAATAATCGAATATTAAGTTTTTAAGTGATAATTGATGTTTACTATTCTATATATATACCAGCTATATATATTCAAATTTAGATTGAAAAAAGAAAATTTTATTTTTGAAAGTATATAAAAGCTTAATCTGAATAACAATTTACAGATAAAATACACTTAATTATTTTAATATTTGAAATTTTGAAATATTCTTATTACATTAATTATATTATTATATTATTAAGGACATTAAATATATTTAATTCATCCAATTTGTTTTATCTTTATCTATTATACATTTAAATAAATGTTTTTAAAAGTATTTCGAAAGACTTTTTACGAATACATTACTTATTTTTTTAATTGATAGCAGAAATAACACTGATATTCAAATGCATCTTTTTTTGTATTTACCTAAAAAAATTAATTTTCTCATCTGTTGGTTGCTATTATCTTACTCATATGTACCAAATATATTTGAACAACCAACGTATAATGAAAATATCTTGAATTTGCATGAACAAACTATCTTTAGTTTACTTTTTCAATAAATAAAATTAATAAACTACTGTTGCCAATAACCCAGTTGAATTCCGGTTCGAGCACATTGATGTACTTTCTCTCTTTCTCCCCTGTCTTTATCCTATCCTTCTATGAATGGAGTATGAATGGTTGCCTGCCCTGTAAACTGGTACCTATGGCATGTGTGTACTGGAAAAGTTGGACTCCACACCAAGATATGGGTCAGTTGGAAAAGTGGAAACAGAACACTCCATATTGCCAGCCTGGTTAGCACAAAAAAAAAAAAAAAAAAAAAAAAAAAAAAAACCCTGAAAAGTTTACCAATATATGAAATTTGTAAAATAAGATAATATTACGTTGGGGAAAAAGAAATCCATTATTTTCACGTGAACTTTATGTAACTTCTTTTGGATTTGCTTTGTAAAAAGGTTTAAAACAGTTTTCATGTAGATTTTTAGATTTTGCGCGTTACTACTGCTGACTTGCGGTCAACTTCGACCATTTTTGATATTTTACAGACATTTTCGACGATGCTGTATCCTCATGTGAGGTGGATCTCTAACATCAAAAATACCCGAACGGAATCGACGAAACAAAAACTTTACGTAACTGGTTATTACAGTCTTATATAGGACGATAAACACCTTTCACAATTTCAGCCACCTGGCAATCTTTTTCGCCGTTACAAGAGAAAAACGAAAATGTATCGAATTTTCTGTTTGTTGTCTTCCATTTTTAAAACCTTGTACTCGTAACTGAATTAATCAAACAAAAAACTGCACGAGGATATTTTAGTGTCAAATGTCAGCTTTCCAACGAGCATAAATCTGAAATTGTTTGATAGATACCCCACGAGACAGCGATCACTACAGACGTCTACCGAAAAAATAATGGATTACTTTTTTCCCAAACTAATATATTTGCAACAGAAAATGTATAGATACACTTAAAAATACAGTATATTAGAAATCTGGTCTACATTTGTACTAAATATTGCATCATAAAAGATAGCACTTTATTTTTTTATATTTATAATCTAAGCTCGCTTTAAGTTTTATAGTAAGGATTCAAAACATTTTGCGGAATTTATTTTGTTTTAGAAATGTATGGTATTTCATATTTTATTTTTTGAATGCATAAAATGGAAACAACTTCAAGATTAAAAAAGTGTTAGACAAACATCTGGGATAAATATGTACAATACATATCCAACAAACACTGCGTTATGAGTTATATCTTACTTTGTAATTGAAATTGGTATTCTCGGGATAGGGAAAAAATATAAATTTTAAAATTGAAAAGGGAACTCTCAACAAAATAAAAATAAAAAAACATTTTCCTCTTGGAAATTTTTTAGAATTAAAGATTTTTAAAAGCAAAGTAGTTTTTGCTACGAAAAACTATGTCCTTACTTTCACATTGAAGTTTTGGGAGTATAATTTTAAAATTATTTTAAGTGATATCCGTAATATCAAATTTTATGATACAACAAGCATGGTTACCGTAAATTTCTTGAATTAACAAATCTTTTGATGATGATCCTCATTTTCTGCGTAATGATTTATATTTATTTTTAAATGTTTATTTCCAATTTGTGCTTAAATATCTTTATTCTTATAAAATGAAGTCGCTATTAAAGCATTGCGGTTAATTACAACTTTAAATAGTTTATATTTAAATGTTACAAATTAAAGTACAATATGCATTGTATGTATTTTTTATTTATTTCTTCTTATCATTTTATTTATTTTAGAAAAACGGCGCAATTTTTTTCAGTTTCTAAGCCATCATATATTAACATAAAAACGCGAACATAAATAATTAATAAAACCGTAGATTGTACTTTAGAAATAGAATATTTATAAGTATTTTTAAATAATTTCTAAGTGTAACTGCAATTGTTTTATTTTGAAAAACAGTGTCGTAAATATATGAAATATTTTCATTTAATTAATTATTCATTATAATGAAAGTAACGCAACGAAGATTAAGATAATATATGACATGAATTAAATAAATGAAATTTAACATTAACAAATTTACATAATTTTGTGATAAATAGAATAATACAACTTCCTAACATTTATCTTATTTTTAATAAGATCAGTAGTAAGAGATAATATTTTATAATTATTCTTTATTGTGCTAAATGTTTTTAAAAATCATTTGTAATTATAAAAATTTGTTGAATGCGTGTCTTTATTACATGATTATATTTTACATTAAAGCATGTAATAAATTATTGAAATATTTATACATCTTTTATGCACAGTTATAATAGCCTCGAAATTTTCTTAGGAGTAAAAAAGGTAGAAACATTTTTTTAATATTCATGAACTTTCTAAAGAGAATTCATTTTATAATTTGTATTTAATAAATACATGTTACACAGTAAGACTTTTATCATACAGAGAATCAAAGAGAATTTATTCTATAAAAGATTAATCGACTAAAAAGCCCGTTTATCCATTTTATTGCGGTCTTAATACGTCATTATTCTCTCAGTTTACCTCTTCATTCGTTTCCCATTCACTGAACAGAAAATGTCACGGAAAGAACGAACCAATTGAGTTCCAAGTATGCAACGTTATTTTTTTCTGTTAGTAGTGACTGGCAGGTTTTCTGCGAGTAAAAGCAAGAAAACTAGAGTAAACACATAAGAGCTTCAGATTCCCAAGTCCTCTTTTCAACCCTTTTTTGCATTCTTCTCTCTTTATATTTGGAAAAATCTCAGTTACAGATATTTCAAACGAGAAAATTCCTGTTTCGAATTCAAATGCATTCGCATCTAATTTACTCTGAGGGTTAAAAAAAAACTTACTGTTGTCTGAGTGTTTTGTTTACTCTCTCATTCTTATTTTAAATCTAAAAAAATAGTTTGCTCTTACTATTTCTATTTTGTGAAGGCAAGGATATTTTTTTTACACAGCTTGTGTTTACTTTCAAACATACGAAAAATGCATGATTTTATTTACTACTTACTAGTACGGTTTTTACGCTTAATTGATTTTTAAGCTATATATAAATTTATTTTCATAAAAATGAAATAAAGCAATAGACTGTGGTTATTTTCAGTGGTTATTTTTTTACGAATAATGAGCTACCAGACAAGTTAATCTATATCTATATCGGTTTAAAATGGTGCAAACAAAACCATAATTAGACTTTGGATCATATGAAGAATTTAATTCGAAATTATGAATCAAGATATATGATCTGGTATTTTGACAGGTATTAATGGACTTGGTAATTGCTTGGTAGATCACCAAAACGGTTTATGCCAAACAACCACCAAGTCAATATTTATAGGTGTTTGTTGTCGAAAACCTAAAATCTTGCAGTATTATTGTATTTGCTTAGGGCTTCTCAAACTATTTTAGCTTGCTTTATATTATCGTAAAAAATATGATGTAAGCACATATCTATATAATAGCTAGCTTCCTTTGAAACCGCTTTTTGTTGCTATAATGTGTGATCATGTTATTCTTTTTAAATTAATCAATATTTGACCAAACCCAAGTCTAAAATTTTGACTCTACATAGTAGATAATCCAACAGCTAAAAGATAGACAGTAAAATATTTTAATTTCTTTCCCTTAAATTGCTTTCTAGGAAGACTTTTCATTGGAAATGATACACATTTTCGAAGAGGAGAATTTTGTAAAGGAGGAAACTTGGGAAAAACAAAAGTACACCCGCAAGTACGGCACTTGTTTTGAATAATATAAAACATGAACGGAATGATTGTAAAAGGGATTGAATCTAGATATTTTTTCAAGTTCCAAAAATGAACTACGAAATAAAAATTATCCAATGTGTTAGATTAATTTTTTTAATAAAGTTTCTTTTAGACTTTTGGTAATGAAAAATCAACTATAATGGGGATTTGAATTCTAATTTCAACAAGGCTTGCACTTGCGTTATAGCATAAACTATATTTAAATTTTTCGTTCTTAAATTCAAAAATATTAATTATAAAATAAGAAGTAAATTTTGGGGACTATTTAAACACTTTAAAAGATAAAATACAAAATTTCTAAAATTAATGGTAAAAATGTAAAAATAATTTGAAAAATATTTAAGATAATAAATCAAAAGACCATATTGAATAATGTAATTTAATACCAAATGTATGCACTTCATATAGATACCCGTTTATTTTCAGTTACTTTGTATACAAAGAGTAGAAAACATCCCAATTTTTTGCAGATTAAAAGTTGTACATTTATCCCAGTGATTCTAATTAAAAAGCCTATTTACATATAGATTTTAAACATTAGCAGATTTCTGGATTTTTAAAATTTTTTATAACCCAATACAGAGGCTATTCTCACATTTTTAACAATTTTGATAAAGTTTACAGAAAAAAACTGCATTCCTGAAATTAAATATACAAAATGTATGACACAGTACTCTCTTCATATTATTTAAAACAGATTTCGATTTTTTTCCCCAATTTTTTTCTTGTTCTTGTATGGAAAGCCTGGACAATAATGTATCTTATTCAAAAAAACACTCTTTTGATCCTTCGAACCACGCAGCAAACATTCCTTCCCTCGTTTATGGTAGTATATCGATCACTTTTGTTGCGATCACTTGTACAGGCTCAAAATTCAAGTATAATTTTGATTTATAAACGTTTTTGTCTTAATAAATGTTTTCAAAAGAGAATTCTGCAACTTGTTTACGATCATAGATGTGAGGGTATAAAAGAGAAGATTATCTTTATATTTTAAAACTTTTTAAAATTCCAATTCAAGTTAAAAATTTTATTTTCAGTTGAAAAATCAACATTTTAATCTGTATTTAAAACATTAAAGTGGGGAGTGTTTTTAGCATTAAAAATCTCCCCTTTGTAATATTAAAAAATGTGCAATTTTTCTTTGAAGTAGTGTTTGAAAGAATTTTTCTTTAGACGCTAGACATAGTAGATTTCTTTTTCTTTTATATGAGGTATTTTATCATTGCATTAAATATTGAAAAATAAAGACTTGGGGTGCTTTTTTGAATTACTGAATTAACATTATCCATTTACTTAACTTATCCATAACTTTTATTCCATTTAGCAGGCAAAAAAAATTATGAATATCAGGTGATAAATAAAATTTCAAAAATTTAACACTTGTGAAAATACAATTTATCAATTTATCAATCAAAAATATTTTACACGGAAAGACAAAATCTTGTATAATATATGACAACAGCCCCAGTAATTCAATATTTACTTGAATATAACATTAAAATTTATTTCATTTTTTAATGAAATACTTTTTATAATAAGGTAACTTTTTTTATATGACTCTGTTCTAATAGTTGTTCTTCTTGTTGTGATCTTATATCGTAACATGTTTCTTCTTATATAGTTATATATATATATATATATATAAAAGGACCTGCACAAAAAAAAGAATGCCGGAATACTCAATTAGTACAATTAGTATATAGATTCCACAGGTTAATTGGTTATTGTTAGAAAGTACTTTCATAAATAGAGAATTAATAACCGAGCAGCAATTTCCAAGCCACTTGTCACAGATGCCAAATATTACTCATCACGATGTCACACTTACAGAATCTGCACCATTTTTAATTGCACATTTTTTTAAAAATGCAGCAAAAAGTAATATGATCGACGAATCTCTTTGCATACTTTTCCCAACAAGAGAACGGGTCCATATTTGCAGGATACTTGCACAACCGTTTGATCGCGTTATTCTACTTCTAACTGCCAAAAATGGAGAAGAAATCTTGATGTTGGTAGATGTTTCTTGATTTTTTGTTGGACCAATGATAACTCTGAAAGACAGAATTACGTTGGAATAGCATAGGAAAATGTCAGCTGATCACGTTCACCATATCAATCTAAATTTGTTTCCTGCAAGGAATGAATACTCCCATTGTTATATTGCAATCACTCACACAAGAGTAATCTTCCAATGCTTGTTAACAAACATAATGTGGGAATTAAAATTTCATTCTGACTTACGCAATTATTTGACCTAAAAAATTTGAACCATAACGAACAGTTTTAGGATGGTCAATAAGGAACCAATATCCTCCACTAGCATCTGTCCGAGAACATATTACAATATCTGCATTAAGAATAGTTCGATATTCATTTAGGCATTTGCTTAGATTCATAGGGGAATCAAATGTGTATTAGGTAACAAATGCCTTCATATGTCAAATTAATGGTTGATTTTTTTAGTGATAAGAAATTTTTGATTATTTTGATATTTTAGTTAATCATTTTATGCGAATTTTACCCATTAGAAAAATATCGTATTATTTGAAATATTTTTTACAACAGTTATTTTTGGAAGCTTTATTCAACACCTAGTATTATTTTAGAGTTTTGTTTACATATGAAATTAAACTTTAAAAAAACACTGGGTGGGACGATACATTTTTGCTCTTTTCGTGAAGAATTTTTCTAGTTTGTAAATTAGAAACTATGCAAACGCTTTTTTTTTTCCATAGGAAATGTTATTTATAATTAAGGATCAAGACGAATGACAGAGAAGAAAAAATGTTCCAAATACTTATTCAAAAGAAACTGTCTACATTGCAAAGAATTTTAATACTAGTAGTAAAACCTACAACTTTAAGGTATGTTGCAACTACTTTAGATTATTCCTTTTGAACTGCAAACAAAATTGTCAACTCTACTTGAGTCTTAAAAAGATCAAAAAATGTAATATTTAACGTAAATTTCAGAATCATGTCTATGAATATTTAGTAGGCATCAGAATGCTTTATAAAAAGGAAAACATATATCCAAAGAAAAACAGGAAAATGTCATAAGAACATATGAAGCTTGGGTATAGTGAAGAGATTACAACAATAAAGATGAATTTATTGTCATAAACGAGGACAAAAAAATTCTAGAATATCATAAAAAGAATAAAAAGAAAGTTTTCTTAAGGGATTATAGATATATTAAAGTTTTCCATATAATGACAATAAAAACATAAAGAAGTGAACAAAAATGAACTCTAAATATAATTTAAAACTTATTTTAACTGCATATCTAGTTAAATTTCCAGCTCTTTACCTACAATATCATTAATCGGTAAATGTCTTCAGAATAAATCATGCAACCTCGCATTACAATTCATTGTAGTTTTGCTAGAAAAATAGAAAAAGGAATTGGGTTTAAAACAACACCCTTTATTGATATTCTTCCTAAATCTCTTGATGTATCACTCATAGATTTTTATGCTTTCGGACTCTTATAATATATATTAACTACCTGCTTACATTGCTTTATAGACTTTGGAAATCCATTCAAGAGAAATAGAAGAAGAAGAAGACATGTATTTAAAGGCATAGGATTCAAAAAGAGCCCGGCACAATAACGAAAGGTATATTGTGCCATTAAATGTTTGTAACATAATTTTTCGATACAAATTATTTTTAAAATATATAGAAATATACCTACATAAGAAGTGATTAGAAATATTAACATAATTTTACTATAGCATTTATGTATATAAAATTATTTACAATTTCCAATCTTATATTTCTATTTATATAATATTATTAATCTTAATATTCACTATTTATATGTATTTTGAAACCTATTTGGAAAAAATTCTAAAATGCATACTTTTATTTGATATTATACTAATTAATTATAGCACTACAAAATAAATTTAATTAATTGTGATTGATAAATTAGGAAATTAAAATTACAATGATTTAGCGTAATTTAAATGAAATAATGAGTAAAATACGAATAAATATCTTAAAATAAATGTAAATATTTTTTGGCTATAAGAAATGCACTTCTTTGCTTAAAAATGTTTGAATTTGCAATAATTGAGAAGGTTAAAATTTAAAATCACAAGTTAATTTATTGAGAAATCTAATGGAATGATATATAATTTTATCACAAACTATAAAGCAAGTCAAGAGAACAATCAGAAACATAATATATAAAATAGTTTTTAGCACTTATTTATTTGAATGCAGTTTAGGAGAAAATTAAGCAAGCAAAATTGCCCAAAATGCAGTTAATTAACTTTAAAAATGCATTCGCAATTTTCTTGAACTGAAAAATTGATCTTAACTTGATTTTCTCTTAACTCATAAGTGACATTGGGAACATTAATATATTCTTAATTGAATGTGTCAAACTCCACGTCATTGTCAGGCAGCTAATTTATCATTTATATAAATTTTCTCGCTCATTATGTTGATCTGTTAAATCTACAAAATGACCATATACTTAAATATTTGAACCTTTTTGATTGATTAAGTATTGAATGGAGTTCCTTTTTAAGGACTCTTTAAGTACATTGATAGTTAATGGAATATTAATTTTTTTTTAATATTGTCAAAAATTTCTTATTTTAATATTTATGTAAGCTTTATTTTACTATTTTTGTTAAACAAATATTTATTATTATGTAAAAAGTATTTTCTTATATAACTACTTAATTTTATTATTAGTTATATAGATAAATATATTTAGTTTTTAAAGTTTCTGTCCTTTGATTTCGAACTTGAATTTTTTTAGACTTTATAAATAAATAAAATTATAATGAATTCAGATTAGTACAAATTATTTAATTTTAAATGTGGTTTAAAATTAATTAATTTGTATGCTGTTTGTTCACTATTAGTAGTTTTAAAATTTTTGTATTTCTTTTAAGACATTCTTTTAAATAAATTTTTTAAGCTTATTTTTTCCAAAATATCGAGAAAAAATAAAATGCATTGAAACATAAGACTTCATAAAAATATTTGGTGAACTAATAAAGAAATGAAAGGTCTTCCATATTAAGAAAATAAAACACAATGGCAACTACTGTTGTTAATCAACATTAGTATTATATTTAATTAACAACGCATATTGTTTCATCATATACATTCAAAATATTAGAAATTTAACATTTTTTTTATAAATTTTAATGTATTTTATAAATATAACATTTGCAACATAAACAAAAGTATACTTCCTTCTTCATTTTTCACTTATGTATCCGGGGAAAAACGTTTCTTCAGTCAGTGAAAATAATGAGTGAAAAGCAAATATATTATCCACGAAACTTTTAACTTACAAAAATAAAAAAAGGACTATTTAAGTTAATTATCTCAAAACTTTTATAATTTTTTAGCTTTTTAATTTATTTTTATTTTGAGAATTCTCACCTATCAAGAGAATTTAACTTATGTTCCTAATTTAATTTCAAACTGCATAAGTATCTTTCTCTTTGAATTTATTAATTATAATATTTCAGGAATTTCTTTTATAACAGAAGCATTAAATCATCGATCCCAATTCAATACAATTCCAAAAGACAAAACGTGAAATTATTCATAATTATAATACCAATAAAGGAAAATGTTTTGAGATATCAATTGCAAATTAAGGGAAATGAATTAATTTTACAATAGAACTCCAAATTTGTAATCTTCTGTTAATGATAACAGACCTAGTTTTACGAAGGATATAATCAATTAATATTCTAATTTAAGTCTCTATATATTCTCCCTTTTAATCCAAAATAAACAAATTACTTATCGAAGTTGCCTTATTCAGCTATTTGATTGTTTCTAATGGCAAGTTCCTTAGCAGGACTTCAAAGTGGTACCAAGCATTTTTATTCCTTCCAATACCGAACAAACAGAAGTTGAATATATATTGCCTAATTATACATCTAATTCCTTCCCTAATTCTTAATCCCAGTGTTTCAATATGTGAAAAGAACTGCGCGTTGCCTTATTTTAATATGCAAGTGAATATATGGAGTCAATGATTGAGTTCTAGAAAATTTAAATATGTCTAAAACATTTTGGAAATGTATTATTATTTCCAAAATATGTCAACTAAATACTGTAATGAAATACTTTTAAAAAAGTTATTTTCTTGAAAATTTTATAACTTTATTTTGGTTAATATATCATAAAATGGCACACAAATTTTAAAAATGGGTTGTTATATTTTGAAATATAATGGCGAAAAAAAATGTTTTTAAAATACAATTAAAAGATTCCGTAACAGAAATAAAACAAAAATATTTAAAGCAATATTGCTTTCAATGAAATTAGAATTTAATTCTTCATTTAACAAATAAATTCTCAAATCTTTTTGAATTTAATCAACTAAACAACTACAGAATTACCATGATTGGATTGTTTGCACAACTATTTCGAGATATTATAAATTCAAATTGTGTTTCAGGTAAGTCAATAATTTGTGTGAATAAGCATTACTAGCATTTAGAATGTTTCAGTAAAAATCAATTTCTTATAATTTCTAAATCTTTATTTTACAGTGCTCAAATTTATTTTGAATGTTTTGTATTGTACTTAAATTTTCTTACATTTAAGAAAAAATATTGTATTTAAATTTACTTACAAATTTGCATCTGTATTAAAATATCTTCCCTTCAAAAGTTTTAAAGTTCAAATTGCAATTTTTTCTAAGCGATGATATTGTGAAACAGAGAAAATAAACATATTAATATCAATCAAACAACTTATAAGTTCAAAAAAAATCATTGAAAGCTCATGAAAATATAAATAAAATAAAATTTAAAAGAGTACAATACCTAGATTTTCGAAGTAAATAATTTTGAATACATATTTAATTAATTAAAACATCTTTCACAGGTTCTATATCAGTATCATCAATTTATTTCAAAAAAGCAAGAAAATGTACCATATGTAAAAAATGTAAATTCAACAATCATAAAAAAGTTAGAATGTTTAATAGTTTAAACTTTAAGTCCTAAACTGTCAAATATGATCTTCTAATAGTTCACGAGGACATTTTTAGTGCATGGCTTTAACATTGCGAATCTTAATTGCTCTATTGAACTGAGAGTGAGGGTGATGGACATTTGCTTCATTCAAAGCCCTTAGCATTTGATCTCTTGTTCTTAAAATATATCTAATTTTAATCTAGATTTTTGCAATAAGAAGTTAAGGTTCAGCTCTTTATGTGTGAGACATATTTTGTCCGTAGGAAATTTATCAAAAATAAGTAAAACAGATTTAATGATTTGGGCATTTGTACATCAAAAATGTCAGCTACTATCAATCATTCCAACATTAAAAGTCTTGCTGACAGAAAGAAGTTCCAAACTTCTCATTAAAAATAATATGTCTGATAAGAAATTCTGTTATTACATTTTTTTTTTATTTATTACCAATAATGCTATAATTTCTGTCTCATGTTCACTCTGTTATTTTATGTAGAGTTACATTGATTATATATTTACATAAACTTTAAGCCAATAAGTAATAAATAAAACTAATATTAAAAGAAAAGAATTATTTATTCTTTTAACTAGTTGTTAACAGAAAGACTTTAAAACGTTATTATAGCTTAGTAGCATAGAAGCTTCATAAATTTGGCGATCATTTATTTAAATACTTATAAAATGTAATTTGTTTTTCAATAATTTTAACTATTGGATAGATGTCATACATTTACTTTAATTTCTGTTAATTTTCATATTTTTTGTATTCCTATCTATTAGAAAGAGTGCTTCATATTTTTAAATTTTTGTATTCTTTGAACAAAGAAGAATGATTATTTTGGCTATTTCTACTTGAAATATAATACCATCCTAATAATTTCAAAACAAAAAATAAATATTTTCTAATTAAATGAATGAGGATTTACTGGCCACACATTACTGCATTAAAAAAAAAATAAAAAATAAAAGTTTTTTCTATACAATAACGAGCAATTGCATTTAAATATAATATTGAACCCAAATAAGAAGAGTTAGAAAGTGTAATTCAGTATGACACAAATATTAGTAGCATTCAATGCAATATGATGGATATTTTGTAAAATTATAAAATTTTTACATAGCACAGCATATATATGACTAGGTATTACTAATAATTTAGAACTCACAAAAACTCTTAATTTTTTCCTAAAATGCAATGTAGCTAACATGAAAAAAAAAATTCAAAGACTCACTAGGCCTGCTAAGCAAAGGCCTACGTTATTATTACTAATTGAACTTTATTACTGTCGGAAAGTATTTGAAAAATGTTTTAGAACTAATTACAAGAAAAAGAAGGATATTACTGAAAAGGATAACAATATTAAAGGAAGTTCATTGTAAATATAAGGCAATTTATATTATGAAAGAAATTTTGCAAGAGAAAGATATATATTTATCTTCCAATTTATTCAGTTTTTAAGGTACAGATTTTTCATATTATTCTTTTTATATACATAATGTTACACTTTATTTACAAAATTAAAAGTAAATTGATAAAAATTTAAAAATTATTATATTTTCAAAATGTATTTAGATAGATTGTAATAAAACAAAACTAAAATATGTAAACATTGTAAAAGTTAAAGATTTTATTTTAAGAATAAATAATTTTACTATGTCAGAGAATATATTTTAAGGGTACTTGTTATTTATTAATAAATTGATTAATAAGCAGAAGATCTCAATTTTTTTATTAACTTATGATGACATTTGCAAAAGAATGTTTTTTTATTAATTAATGCTGTATCACAAGTTAATGTAGGCCTTATTAATTCACAATACATATGTCATATCATTCCAGAAAGGAAATTTTAGATACAGTTGAAAAATAAATTAATATGGATAACGCTCTTGGGATTCTCTTATTATTATATTTATTGCATACTGAACTACTGATAGTTGCACTTTATGGTCCGCTAGATGCTTCGTGCTGCCATCTATTACAATGTTTGTAAAATATTTTAAAGAAATTATGAGTTTTACATTAAATGACTTTCATTAGTGCTTTTGATTAAAAATTAAAAAAATTTCAAAATAGTAATTATGACATAAATTAATTTACTAAAAATTTTATTTTCTTTTATTTGTAGGAAAAGAATGAATTTAGAATGTTTTTAAACATATTATTTAAATAATTAGTTTTATAACGTAGTCATAGATGGCAGCACTAATATAATTTATCGAAACAGGGAAATAAATTTTTCATTATTTTAAAAATTAATAAAATATATTTTAAAATATATTAATATTATTATTTAATTATTATTTTTTTCAATTTATTTCATTTTTAATGACTTAAATAAATTTATTGAAATAAGATTAAAATACAAATGTGTTAATCTTTCCAGAAACATAAATAATGCAATTTTGCAAATAAGCTTTCAAATTTGTACATGCTTCGAAAAACCTGAAATATAATAAGTTTTTGTTTTTATTTAATTTTTTTAATTAACTTGAATTTTTAATTTTATTTTTGAATTTTTTTATTACATAATGCATTATATCTTCAGTTAAATTATGTATAAATTTTGTATATGTAATATTTTTAAATTTAATCACCATCTACTATTTCTTACTTTTATTTTATAATTTTATTGTCATCTATATGATTTTTAAAAATGTGCTATATATTTAATTTGTTCAAAGTAAGTACATATTATACTTTTCAATAAAAAAATGTCTATTTTAATTTTTTAAAACTTTTGCTTATAAAAAGACTAAAATACTCCACATATTAAAAAATTCAAAAAATTATAAATAAATACAAAAAACTTTAAATATAATTTATGTTTTATTTTCCCTTTTCCTTTTCATAAATAAAATTTAACAATGTTATTTCTTAGAGAAATCAAGCCTTATTTTTATGAGTTTGTCTGATTATTCAGAATAGATGGCAGCACTTAAAAAGTCTGGTACATCGCAAACTTTCACATTATACATCACACATTTGTTAAATTTTACTATTTCGTTTTTCTGAATAATTTTCTTCTATTCAGTTTTATACTATTAAATTTCTAAATATTTACTAGATAATTATATGAATCATAGAACTTTTAATGCCTTATTTAGAAACTATAATTAAATGTATCAAATTTTAAATTAAAAAAAAAGTAACCACGAAAATAACTAGAGAACAAAAATTAAAGCAATAATAATAATAAAAACTACAATTAGGAATCAAAATATATTAAAGATTTTGTATTATTAGACACATTATTTGGAGAACAATGATGTCTCCAATTGAAATATAGTTAAAAGTAAAATGAATCATGTACAGAGTATATAGGTGGTTATCATTTGTATATTAAATGTTACCATTTGTATATTTAATGGTGCAAACGCTTAGATTTATACAGAATAAAGCATCTTTTATAATTTTACAATGTAGAAGCACCTTTGGCAAGTGAAATAGCATCGATTTACCTAGGAATTAATTCCTAAAACTGCTGAATATTATTTTAAGAATATTTTAAATTTTTCCTTTCTTTATACAGATATTATGAAAATTTTGAAAGAACTACAGCTGGCTGGAGGACGTTAATTCCCTTAAAAAACAATATAAGTTTAATAACATTGAGGGGAATTATATTATCATTCTGGAAAGTTTCCTATTACAGAAGGCAAAGTTTGTATCATCGGACGCTTCAGGTCAAATAAAATTTATTCTAACCATTAATATTTTTCTCTAGGCTTAGAGTTGAACCAAAAGAAAAAAAGCAACATGAATAATCATATTATCATAGGATGCACCTGCATGTTTTACATTTAAAAAAATACAATCAGAATTATATTCTTGGGCTGGTTTATCCAAACATCCACGTGTTAGGTTGTAGGTAAAAGTTTGAAACACGATTCTTCAGACCATGTTACTTTTTTCTACTATCGACCAGGGTTTTCGCTATGTCACCGTTGAGGACTTCATTTGATTTTAAAATCTGTAACAAGTAGTTTTGGGAAATGCTGCTGCATCGTAAATGCTCTGCTAATGAAGGTGCTTTCAAATATACTCATAGATACTGGCACTTCAAATGCTGATTCAGCTGAATTGTCACTTTGATGCCTTTGATTGCTTTTTAAACACTGCACTTAACGTCAATACCCGACGGTCACTATTACAATGAATTTTTATTCCATACATATTTCTTTACTAATAATACTTTCTAATGATGTGTGTATGTACCTAATGTTGAACTGTTTTAGCTACACTCCAAAAAATTCCCAATAACATCTCCTAATATTTAATCTTAAAAAAAGTTAAGAACTTAGACCTTTACGAAAATAATTAAGGCTTACAAAACTTCAATAAAACTATGTTATACTGATAGAGTTCATACATATGTATTCCTAAAAATTTGTATATTATTGTTTTAATGCTTAAAAATTCTATGAAAAATCAAGCTTTTATTCACAAGCGTTTCCATTGTTAAGCACCTACTTTGCTGGAAACAAAGCATGAAGAGAACATGCACTGTTATTTTCGCATATTTTGCTTTTTTTTACGTAAACTGTTTAAGTATAACTCGTAGGAAACATCAAATACCTTTCCAGCAAGATTTTGAGTTCAACAAATGAGAAATAGTATAATATAGAGATAACCAAAATGCTTGATCCTGTAAGACGGAACCAAGCAACTAAGATGTAGATCAGTTGTCAATTTATGTAAGAGTATGGGAAAGTGGCAGGACTGGTCGATATCACATGTTTTTATCACTGCATGACAGTGTTGAATCCTTCAGCCACATGAAGAATAATGATTCAATCATTTACACATTATTCAATTTTGTCTCGTTCCATTATACGATTAAACTTTTCTTATATATACGGAGATTGTCCATAAGGTTACCAGTACATAGCTTACACTTGACTCAAAATTACAATGTAGTTTTTGCCTTCTATGTTCCGATGAACAATGCGCATAGAGAAAAAAAGAGTATATATTGTCCCTCTACTAAATTCTTAATTCTGTCTGCAACATCCTGATGATCAGATTCCAATCTGGAGACACCCTTGAGGGAGATGCTCATTAGTTATATTATGTATTTCTACATTGGTCTTGCTTTTCGAGTGAAAATTTAAATGACATTGGATTTCATTCTATTAATATTCTTATAGGCACTACTAGTACAAATAACTTTAAAAACAATTTTTTCCTGTTTGATTAGAGTGTTGTTCTCATTATAAGAATGTCATGAGTTCATACACCAGCTTCATCGAAGATCTGTCATGTTTTCCAAAGATGGCTTGAGTACATTGAATAAGTCATGGTCGCAATCTCCTCCAAGTGAAAGGGTACATCTTGGAGAACACACACACACATATACATAAATATATATTCATAAAAATATATATACATAAAAATATCATTTTTCTATTGTCATTTATTAATTAAAAAATATTAAGTATGGTTTATTATAAACATACGATTTTTCAGAGAATAATGATTTGTAAATATCGTCTTAAACTTATATATCTGAATAATAATTAGTAACGAATCAGTAGCAGAGAAATCTTAGGTTACCTCATAAAATTACACAAAACCTAACAGCCTTTGTAGTTGATGGTGAAAAAAATTCGAAGTAGGCATTCAATATTATAAAATAAACATTTAAAAGTCTCTAATTGTGCAATTAATATAGTCATTAAATGATGTGTCAATTATTGTTTTTCACATTACATATAAACTATATGTCACATTTGGAAGAAAGTATTTTCTAAACTGTTTCTTTAAATTCAATTACTTTATTTTTTTAAAATATCTTCATAATATTTTCTTAGTATTTGGTCCCCATGAATTTGATATAATAATTTTTCGTTTTAGAGAATTATTTAGGATTCAATTCTAGTTATTTTATAAACAATGTATAAATGATATTTTTTTTTTACTTCGTATGCTATTATGTATAAATATTAGGATTTTATAAATATTTTACATTACAATGCGTTTATAAAGTTAAATATCTTTGAAATGTCTTGCTATATTTCAATAACCTGAATGATAAATTTTTTTTAAAGAAAAAATTAATTCTGTTAAGTTATCCTCTACTAAGAATGTAAGATCATTTCAAATTTTCAGAAATGAAACTCAAGCGTTACTTTAAATGCTTTGACGGAATTTTTAATTATAGTTTACAAAATTGTTTTAATTAGAACACATACCAAATTTTAAATTATAATAAGCATAAAATTCACAATTAAGTTAAAAAAGTCTGAACAGGTTTCAAATAATATACATTTTTAAGAAATGAACTATGCAAACAAAAATAAATCGATAATTCATATTTTTTTTGTATTGATTTTTTTGTTTTCCTTTTTATTTTTATACATTAATGTTAAAGCAATTATTTTAAATTTAAAATGAAACTCTCTATAGAATAGATAACCCCTATTTAATCTGTGTGACAGTGGATAATAATACAATTTTTCTTACACAAAAAGACATTTTTACAAAAAAATAATAAAAACGCAGTTAGTAATAGATAAGTAATCGATTTAAATACTAAAAATGATTTTAATTTATTTTTCTTAATTAATAATTCAATAAACGTCTTTGCATAACACATCCTTTTTTAAAAGTACACACTTTTTTAAAACTCTAATTTTTTTTTATTCAGAAACTTCATTTCATTATAACAAATTTAAATATTTAATTGATGAATAGAATTATCCGACTAAAATTATTATTCATACTAAAGCATACAAAGTATATTTGTATAGTTTATTTCAGCTAAAAATTATAAACTATGTTTCATTTTAAATGCATTTTTTTGCATATTCAAATTATTTATCGAAAATTTCCAGCTGGGCTTAACAAATTACTTACATTGTACAAAATTCAATATTGTGTATTAATTAATCAATTTACACATGCTGCGACTGACAATGACGAATATCAATAGGTCCAGTTGTGTCATAAATCTCGTTCCAATTCGTCAAATGTAACAATCTGTGTTTGGATGAAATTAATTTCCGTTGTTCAATCATTTTATTCATAATAAGATAGATTTAACAACTCGAAATTAATAGAATGCAAAACTCTCTAACTATCTGTTTGCAAAATGATCTCAAACTATTTATTAATTGAAGTAATTAAGTGATTGAGTTTAATAATTATATTATAGAAACATCATTGAAATGTTATTATTTTTTAATTTAGTTACTGCTTTGTATTGATTAAACTATATAATTTATAAGACTATTTTATAAATTCAAAACTTAAACAATGTAATTGAACAGATACATATGGTTTCGTGTAATTAACATAAATTTCATTATTATATGAAATAGAAAAAAAGAAGATATTGAATTTATATATGTTTAAATAATGATACCATTGAAAAAGAAGATTTCTAATAATTTATTACATAATAAGTTAATTTCAAATTTAAAATAAAGAAAATTAATTGATAATTAAAATTATTTCTCTAATACGCAGTAGTTATTATCCATTTGTTTTGAATTTGCTTAAATAATATATTATTTAAAACAATGCATCTATAAAGAAAATTTAGTACTTAATGCATCACAAAATCTTGCATTTTTTACTAATTAAAATAAGTGTAATACAAGTCAGGTACCATTATTTATCAAAAACAAGATTGTGAGGTAAAAATATTTTTTTATCTGCATGAAATTATCAAAATATTGAACCTGAAATTAGAATTTTTATCTGCAGGAAGTATTATAAATATAATATATTGTATTTTTGTAAATAATTAATATCATATTGTTTTCGATGCTTTCTCATGTGGATATTTTCAATAAATGTAGGATAAAAGATTATTTAGAATATTTAAAATGAGTCTTTCATTCAGAGATTTCTAACATTTTTAAAGCTCTTTTTATATGAGAATCCAATAATTTAGTGTATGGGGAAAATAGAGGGAGAGATAATATTGAATCACGTAAAAGGTAAAATATTAGCATAAATGCTTTCACTTGCACATTAAATTTGTACTTTATTTAATATTTTTATAGAGGGTTAAACAAAGCAAATTTTTTATGTAATCCTTCTAGATTTAATGCAAATTTATTTAATATTAAAAAATTCTAAATGTAACGTATTATCAGAAAAATATGGACTTGTATATAATTTAGTTCATTCTATATTTTTCAAGAATGTTTTCTCATCAACTTTTTCAGAAGAAATATGTAGATTATCAAAATTAAGGGAATTTATAGTTTTATATTAAAAAAATGAAATTTTTTCTAATATTATTACTGAGAAGTGAGAATAGCATAAGTATTGTACCAGATTGTGGCTCTTCGTGTGTTACAATGACAAATTTAAATTAAACATAAATATGTAGAAATCACATGACAAAGCATGTATGCGTTAGATTCTGTATTTATTCTAACGCCAGGACTCTTCACAAAATATTGAGTTTCATACACATTTTAAACAAACAATAACTGTCACAGGATATCTATGATGATGAGTGTATAATTTGAAGTGAATCGGGGGTATTTTCATTTGCAGTAAATGAGTGACATATGGAAATTGCCGACGGGTTGTTTACTTCTTTTAATAATCATTCAGGTCGTTATGTCTTCTATTAACCAAATTATATGTTTAAATGAATGAAATATTTAAACATATGAGAAACACATATGTGTAGGTTACAATGATGTGTTAATATTGTATTACAAAAATAACAAATTATAAGAAATATGCACTCATTTCCAAATTTAATGACAGAAGCAGCTGGAAGAAATGTGAAGAGATATTAAATAATATACACTTTACAGCACAATCACAACAAACTCAAAACATTTCGTGTCACAAACACACATTTTAATGCAAAAAAAAAATATTTATACTTCAAAAATATAATAAATTATAGAAAAGTTTTAAGGGTTAGAAATCATTAATTTAAAATTTTAATTTGGAATTTCATGAGCATTCAATACATTTAAAAATTTCAGGAATAAATTAAAATATGTTAAATTAGTTTTAAAAAAATATACAGCTGTTTTTGAAAAATTTAATAAGTATAACATACTATTTCATACACAATATTCTACAAATTGATGAAACACAATATACAAAACTATTACCAATATGTCATAAGAATTTAATTCCAAATAAATTAATCCTACTTTAAAAAAATTAATAATAGATAAAAACAGGTGAAAAGGGAATCATATATAATGCTTAAAATGGAACAAAATATTATCAAATAAAGAATTAAGTTAATTAACTAAATTTTTAAATAAGAAATTAGGAAGTGAGACATTAAATAAACATATAAAATATATGTTTATTTTAATGTCTAACTTTCATTAGGATATTAAAAATATAATAAATATAAAACTCAGAGTAAAATAAATGCGTGTAATTATATCATCTCACTATAGGGAATGTCCAAAATTGATTATTTTAAGATTTTTTTTATTTTAATCTTTAAGTAGCTATTTTCAACAAAACTATAAGTGAAATTAATAATTGTCAATTTTTCAGATAGAGGGAGATATTATTTTTAAGGCAATACTGGAGACATTCTAGTTTCTACTTAATGGATTTCTAGTTTCTATTTAATTACTGGGTATAAATTGTTTGCAGATAAGTCAAATACCAAAATATTTTGCATTGCATTTTCCGATGAAGCAGATATTAGTTTCGATATTCACATTGTAAATCATTCGGAAACAATGTTAAGTCAAACTTCTCTTAAAAATTATGGGATGTAAAATTTTCAGTAAAGAGATTTAAATTCCCGAGAAACAGAAAACAGAAATGAATTCATAAATCACTTTTACCTTTAAAAACAAAAATATATATATTTTTTACGGCTTGATCTTTGTCATCACAAAAATAATTTCCATTTTATAACTATAAGGAGGATAATATCATACATAAAATGTTTCTGGTTTAATATGTGGTTCAAAAGAATTAAATAGTTCAATTATTTGTGTAATTTGACAGCGCTGGTTATACAACCGGGTGCCATCAAAAGAATTTACTGCTGGTCGTCAGATAAAGAAGGTTATTATATTACTAAAAGAGTATATTCAGAAGAATTGAGGAGGGCTACAGCTAAGTATTATTTTAGCTAGCAAGGATTCAACTTATCATGCTTATAATTTCTGAACCTGTTGACTCAATATTCATAAAAGGTTCATAATACATTGAGAAACTTCCAAAGACAAAATGTTCACTAAATTATTGGAAAACTTAATAAAATAAGATTTAAAATAATAACTTATTTTTTATTATTCAGAAAAGCTGTGTTAAGAGGTAAATATACAATTCTTAATTTCTGATATTATACAATTGTCGGAATAATTTAGCTTTGGGAGAAGTATTACAAAATTTGTTCACGGCAGAGATAAAATTTTATAATTATTGCTGTAAGTTTTCAAAAATATTTTTTAATTGAATGTTATTAATGATTGACTCTGAGTATAACTTATTTATTTACTAAGTCTTTCATTCAAGTTCTAATAAACCTATGACGACAAACTCTAATTTTCGATACTCCATTTATGAGAACATTACAGTTTCACTACAAAATACATTACTCATAGTGAAAACAAATATAAACCTAAAGTATATTAAAATGACATTAGTTAGAAAAAAAAAGAAAAAAAAAGAATAATTTTTTCTTTTACAAATTGGTTTGATATTAAAATTAAAGCATTAAGAGTATTTGGAAGGTATGTTTTATAATCTGAAGGTAAAACTCAATGACCACAAGAATATTCATATAAATTATCCTTAATATCTTCAGCCTTTTTATCAGTTTTTTGCCCCTCTATTTCAAAAAGTGCTTTGTAAATTGGAAAACAATTTCATAACTTTGAACGCACTTGGATTGTATAAAAGAGTTTGTAAAGCTCTTGACATCAAGTAATTTTAGTATTTTTTTCAATGGTATGATCCTTCAATAATTTAGATACAAATTTTTAAAAATAATATCAGACTAGTGACTCATTTTTTGGTGTGGTTGCTAAAGACTATTCAGAATCACGCACCTGATCTACGAGAAAAAGTTAAAACATTATTTCGTTTCAAAAGATGAATTATTTTTGAAATACTCTTCCAAACGGATGTTTTTTTCTTTCATTAGGAAACATTTTGTTACAAAGAATATATCTGCAAATTGTTAGGTTAAATAAAAAAAATTAAATTCAAGAAAATGAAGCAATATTGTGATCACACATTTCTTTCATTAAGTGACAATGTTAATGACAAAGAAAATAGTATAGGAGAAAAATGATTATTCTAAATTAATAATTTCATATCTTAATAATGACTAATACCTACATTTAACTACTTATTTCCTAATAAAATAATGAGAATAAAGTGAAATAAAAAAAGTCAAATGAATCATAAAAATTAAAAAAAAACAATAAAAAAACAACACAACAGAAGATGATCATACTAGAAAAATATTAAACCAAAATGACATGGTTCATTGCATGGTAAAGTAATTGATGAGGCTACGTAAGTAATTGAAATCAGATAGGAACCAAAGTGTCTAGTTCTTAAAACTCGTCTCACCTAAAAAGCAAATGAAACTCGACATCTTCAGAATTACATGAAGAGAAAAATTGAGAAGTTAAGAACTTTTATTGATGCAACAAACAGTAATATCAAGTAAGCAATTAAGTAAGTATGTGTGTTTTAAAATAAAGTTTGCAGGTCAAAACAATTGCATTGAATTTACCACACAAGTTATGTCCATTTGTCTTTTATCACAAAAATAAGCTCAAAGCTTTTCAGTATAATCCAATTTTTCCCATTTGGGCAACCATTGTTAAAAATCAGTGAGAAACGTAATATCGAAAAATTTCTATTAGTAGAAGCTTTATTCTTATATATATATATATATATATATATATAGCAAAAAACACGGAAGAAAAACATAAATAGAAGCATTAACAGCATTATCAGAGAACGCTGATAAAGCTGCTAATGCTTTATCTTCAGCTTTATCTTAGCTTTATCTTCTGAAGCATGAAATCAAGTGTCCAGAAGGCGATATCTCTATACATGGAAAAATGTGCGAAACCTGAAATATAGTATCTGTATTTTTGATAAATGATGATATAAAGAAGCATACAATGAAGTAATAAAAAAGAAGATATAAGTTAATAACAATGTCACTAGATGAAATTTAACCATAACCACTGTTAAAACAAAATAACATTGAATTATAAAATTAACCAAATATTAGCAGAAATAAATAAGTTAAGCACATGTAGTGAAATTAACCCCTTTTTATGAAGAAATTTAAACTCATTACTGAAATTAAATTGAATACAAATATATCCTAAGGAATTATAATTAACTGATAGAAACGATGTTAAAATAACGCAGTGTAGTCAATATATTCTCTTTACTTTTAAAATACTCCAGATTTAGATAAATTTCCTACAACTCGAAATGATTTCCTTACTTCACTTTATGAGTCTCAAATGTGCTAACTAAATAACCTTTAATAAAATATGTATGGAGAATATTGTATAATGAGTGTTGTTTAATCGTTTAGTACTCAAATATTCCAATGTGTAATGAATATGTTAATAAATCTCTTAATGTATTTTACTCACGGTGTTACAACATTTGTGATTGGATGACTGCTCATTAGTTGCATTCTGTAGTTTAGATAATATATTACATGTATAATATTATTTTACAGGATACAATGTTTCCTATTATCAATCTTAATCATTTTTAAAAGCCATTTGCAAAGTTTACTTAAGTATATAAATCATTGATGTCAAAAAGTTGTAAAAAATGTGTAAAAAAATGCATGTCTTAATTTTACGCACATATTTTTGTTAGAAATATCAAAACCATTTTTCTGAGATAGATGGTTTAAAACCATATAACAAGTACAAAATTAAATGGACATTTGAAAAAGCTGAGTAAAATATCGATCATTTGTATAGTCTTTTCTATTTTTCATGATCTTTTTACACATTTTTTTCTATATGTAAATTTTGGTGCGCTTGAAAAAACTTTTATTGACAGGTTGAAATGATAACATATATGATTAAATTGTAGGTAATATCATTTTTAATTTTTTCTTTAAATATTTGGAATTAAATAGATTTCATTGTTATTTCAGCTCCTGATTAGGTAATATGTTGTTGTTAATTTTTATATACATTAAACGCTTATTATGTTTGATTGCAGAATTTTGCTCATGTAAAATTAAAAATGTTTTAATAAATGAATGAGTGTCATATAAGCATGTATGTCTAGCTAATTTAAAATAAAAACCATGTTTATGTTAAAATTTTCTGGACAATGCTTACATTTTATTCAATTAAATCAATTTTGAATTTCATATAAGGTTGCTTAAGTCATTATAGTATTATTTTAAGTGCGATAATATTCCGTTCTCTCCAAAACTTTTTCTGTTAATAAAATTTCAGTTTTATTTTTTTATATATTTTACAGATAAGAATAAAGGAAAACACCTCGAATTTTCTTTTCACACAGTGATGTTTCTAAAACCAATCAGAGTTCTGTTTCTAAAACAAAACACGGTATTTGCTATTATTTTTCAATTTTTTAAAAGTATTGCTTTTGCCTGCTGCAACGAATGCGCTTTTGTCTATAACTATTCAGAAACCATTTCATTATTCTTGCCATTTAGAATAAAGTAAAGCGACATTAAATCATTTCCTTTCATTCTCACAGTATAATGTTTTTCTTTTGAAAAAATAATGGTAATTTTTAATTTGGTATTAAAATATAAATTTTGCCTTCTGTAGAAAATGTGGTTTTGTCTATCTGCAACTCTACCGTTATCATTTTAAAAGTGTTGCTATTGAGAGTAGAGAAAAATCAAGTTTTTAGTCATTTTTTATCTTCTCAAAGTGTATTCGTTTTTTTTAATAGATAACGCTATTTTTTATTTTTAGTTTTAAAAAGCATTCTTTTTTCTCTCTGTTGCGAATGCGTTTTTGTTTTGCCCAATACATGACGTTCTGGCAATGCAATAGAAGGAAAAGAGACCTAAAGTCAATATTTAATAACTTCATAACCAAAAAAACTTTTCAAGTATGATATTGTTTAACATTTCATTCAATAAATATTTATATATTTATTTTTAGCAATAAATATTTATATATTTATTT
>JAPDSC010139944.1:75376-101374 GCA_026290005.1 Latrodectus geometricus
AATATTTATATATTTATTTTTAGCAATAAATATTTATATATTTATTTAAGTCATTGGTATTTATAATTGTTATAAATGGTTTTTAAAATATATATAAATGTCAAACTTTTAGTCCGAAATAACTTTTTGAAATTTTAATATACCTCATATGCAAAGCATATATATGTAAAAATTTTGTTTTTATTGATATAATTAAATTTTATCTTTTCACATCTTAATATTACATCTAGATACATATTATTTCCTGATTAAATCTAAATTATGTAAGCTTGCGATATGTTTGGAGCAATTTATAAATTTATTGCATCAAATGTAACAAAATTTGAATTAAAATCTCAGTAAGTGGTCTCTACTTGGTTAGTTTCTCATACAATGAAACATATTGTAACTCTGTAATAATATTTTAAATATTAAATTTATTTTAATTTTCTCAATGCTTGGATAATAATGCTGAATAAATTTGTTACCTTAAATTAGCTTTAAAGGAAAAAAGAATTTAAAAATACAATAATACAATCAATACAGTTAACAATTTTTTAAAACCAATAAAAGTATATAATTTATTATGTAAATTCTAAGAAGCTATTTAATAAATTTGCTTAAATTTCATCTAAAAAATAGATTCATGTTCTGAAAAAAGCCATTCAATTCTTGACATATGTTTTGCCTTAATCTGATACAAAATTTCTGCTTATTAAGAAAATATTAAGTGAAACAATTCATTATATTTTATGCAAAACATGCCTTACATTTGAATATTAATTAACTATTTAAAATGTGCATATTAATAGCCGTTTAAGAATGTTTGGAATTTGATTTTCTTGAAGCGATAATAATTTCTTATTTTCTTTCAAAAAATAAGCAAAATATCATGGAAATAAGTAATTGCTTAGTGTAAAAATAAAATGATTTTGTAATAAACTTTTATTTCACAGGTCCTTATAAATATAATTTTACAGATGTTCCTCTACATATTTTTAAATTTTCTTTCATGAATTTATTTTTTCCTATTAGCACTGATTGTTATATTTTATAAGTTTTTATAATATCTTAGTAATAAACTTTATTATTATTTTAAGAAAATTCTGCAATATATTGAAATCTTTATCAAAATTGTTTTCATTCAAAATGTTAGAATAAACTTTATTAAGTGCAAACATTTCTTCTGATTTGTATATCCTGAATACATTTTTTTAAAATCAAATTGATATTTAGCCCATATTTAATTTTAAATCAATACAATTCCCATGACATTATTTCCCTGAAAACTATCAAAAATTTATTTAAATTTACATTTTAATGCTTTTTTGTTATTGTATAGGGTGAACTTTTAAAAATATGTCATAAAATGTTATTAGAATACAACAATTAAATAGTAAATTTAGATATTATTACATAAAACAAGAAAACACTTGAATTTCTTTCAAATTTAGATCTTTAACTATTTTGCAACATATATTTTTAAATAATAAATGTATTTATATAATTTTAAAAATTTTAATATTGAAGAAAATGTACTGTTGACGCATTGCAAAAATTATTATAACGTAATTATTTAGAAATTCAACAGAGTATTTGTCAATATAATGAAGGTGTTTTAGTCCTAAATTTGTAACTATTTTAATAATTTCTGCTCAATTTTCCGTATGTAGATACTGTTTTGAACAAATTTAAATAAAAAATATTAACACATTAAAACCATCTATTTTACACCATTTAAAGAAATTGAGAAATACCCTTGAATCAACAGCATTTAAACCTCAATGTATTATAATTTCAAATTCATCAGCTTTCATTTAAATTTGAAAAATTCAGATAAATCAGTTGACTACATTAAGTACAAATTTTCATTGTAGTTAACAACATGGAAAATTTTCTCAATAAAAATAATAAAAAAAGTACATTCCTGTTTCAATACTCATTTTTGCTTTTACAGCTTAAGTACTTCGATATTCTACTAAACTGCAAGACTCAGATGTATTTACATTACTCAAAAATAAATTAATTTTATTGGTATTTCCTATTTAATCCTTTTTTTTATAATCACCCCTTTCATGATATTTTTTACAAAAAAATCATTATTTACTAACTAATAAAAAAGAAAGATATTTTTTTAATTTAATATGTTACTTAAGATATCTCATCTTATCTTCATCAATAGGGTTCTCATGTTTTTAAGCTCTATGTGTATATTGATATCTAATCTCTCTTCGTTTAGTTTATGAAATATCATACTTTAAAAAGTGAAACTTTAATATTTCTTTTAATATAAGTAATATAAGTATTTGAAGTTATTTATTGACAAGACTGACATGTTAATATCTGCATGAAGATATCCTTGATTTTTCGTTTATTAATGTAGATCAATAACTTATGACATGTACTTAAATCCTGATTTTTACCCACATTATAAAGAATTTAATTAATCAGTTATAAAAGTGAACATAAAATAGTCATGTACTTAAGTTTTCGAAAAAAAGAAGCCTTAGAAGTGATGGTATATGAAAAGGTAAAATGTTTAAAGTTAAATTTACTTACTTTAAATTCTATTATTATTATTTGTTTAAAGAGCATGATATTCTTTTTAATTCTGAGATATTTTGATCAGAAGATTTTTCTTTCTTGATAAAACAATGATTTTCTAAAACCCCACATTAAGATATATTAAATGTTTGGGGATAAAATCATAACAAGTTTATAACTATTTGGGTTCACATTATTTATTTTATAGACATAACCTATCAACATTATTTTCTGCTAGTTTCATAAAGTACTCACAGGAATTCATGAGATCTTTTATTAATTGCTTATTTTAGAAATTATTTTTTGTGTTTCCATCAATAAATTACAGTTTATCACTCAGTTACACTAGTATCAGTAAAATTCATGTAATTTTTGATAAATTATAATAACATATTTGCTTAATTAATTAAAATAATAGAAACAATAATTTCAATCATTACTTTTCAAAGAGTGATTATTTAATTTTTATTATAAATGTACAACGAAATCAATTTAAAGTTCTTTTACTTTATATATCATGTGATATTGGCAAATAAAAACGACTTGTAATATAAGTTTGCTTTATTACGCAAAAGAAATTATACCACGGTGGCAGTTAATTGCCTATTAATGTACCAAACATTAATACATATTAAGGTTACATTTCTAAGATTTTATACAATCGTACCAGAAATGATCAGTTAAGTATTAAAAATATTTAGTTAGTTAAGTTAGAATTTACCTTAACATAATATATTTCATAATCATTTTGTTCTCAAGGCGGTAAAATAAAATTTAGTTTACTTTAAAATTTTCGGAATTATATGTTCATAAAAAAATAATTCTAAATTTCGTAATTAGACTATCATTAATGTTAAAATATACTCATTTAAATTTTAAATTTAACATTGCCTATGAAGGTGTACTTTGAACATAATCACCTAACTAGTGTTATTAAAGCATCTAATTCATAGTGATATAAGAATAGAGGACTCATGAAATCCATTTCCTAACTATAATAAATTTTGTTATAATTATTTTGGCACAAATTTTGTACATGTACATTTTGCTTAAGTCTATTAAAAAAAACTATCCCTTATAAAATGACATCAAAACTATTTACATGAAAGCCATAAATATTCCTGCAATCGTAAATTCAATTATTTAATTTTAACGAGAAATAAATAATGTTAAATATGTTTCAATATAATCTCTGTCAAATTGGCTGTCTTTGTAATAATGTTACAAATATACAATGCTACTTAATTAGATTTCTCGATTTGTTCGACAGTCAATAATTCTGAAAATAGTGTTAATATCTTCCCGGTGGGAAAACAGCAGCGTATCTTAGATCAGATACTTCTTTGAAAGCATTCATTAATATTAAGACGCATATTAAAATCACTGCAAAGATTAATGCCATCCATGTCCAAAATAGACCGCTCTACTCTGTTTTCAAACCTGAATACTTTCATTAGATTTAACGCAGATTAGTACGGAAATTAAAGAAACGTGCTCGAGCGTGACGTATTGATTCTCATGACGTCATCGGATATGCTGTTTTCAAGAATTCTAGCCAGTTCATCAGCAATGACAGACTCTGTAATTTGCAGGGTGTGGCACACTCTGGACAAATGAATCTCAGAATGAAACTGCCGTGTCATTACCCACCAGGAAAAATGGGATACGGGATTCTTAGTTTCTTTGGGAACTGTCCCGAGATCTTGATCGAAGACCTCTGTTTCGTGCAATGGAACCTCTGCAGTTGTTAGGAGAATCACCGAATGGAAGTGAACAATCATATTTTTTCCTTTCATCAGATATGCGACCCACCATTTATCTTAATTAAGCATATTTGTAGCATTAAAATCTAGATATGACAGTGCAAAAGGAAAGAAAACATCAATGCGTATTTCTTCTTTTTTTGAGAAAGAAAATTTAAAGTTGAACGTTTTTTAATGAATGGGTAAAATGTTATTAGACTGAGATAGGTGTACAGTTATTAGAATAGAAAACTAAAATATAATCCGCATATTACACACTGAAGGATGTATTTATTTATTTCATTATTTCCTAGAAGAATTTGTTATTTAAAAAAATAAGTTATATCAGCATTTTATGTATAATATGGGTTACTTAAAAATAATCTTAAAGGAAACATTATATGTATTTTGCTTCAATATATAATAAATTTTTTATAGAAAATACCACTAAAAAACATTATAATAAATCAAGAATAATGTATCAATTAATTATTGCAGAATTGAAAGCATAATAGTTTATAATATTCTATTCTATTCTTGAAGATTGATTTAAATATGCGTCAATAACCTATTATATACTTAATTGTATACAATCTTATTTTTACTATCCGAAAGATTTAAAAAAGTATCATTCATTAGTAAATGTGCAATATTGAAAGTATTATTGAAATAATTGATTTTTACTTTCAATTTGAAAAATTAATCTAAAATTTATCGAATAATTTTAAAGGAATGAAATTATCAGTATATTAAATTTATTTAATTGTTTTTAAATTTGGAAAGTATATATTTTAAATATCTTTAATAAAAGAACTTCATTTAACTAAATAAATAATTAAGAAATCATTCCATACCAATAAATCTTCATTACAATATACTGTTTCTATATTTTTAAATTTTAAGCAAGCATTCTACTCACCTTACCAGATTTTGTAAAGTACTTTGTTTTTCTAAATTGCATGTACTTTAGTTCACTTTCCTATAGTTCTTTCTTAAACTCATTTATAAATGGTTTATATATTGTTTAGTTAGAACTAAAATTTTAAATATTAGCTTCACCAGTGCAATTTTCAGAGAGGTCCTAATTTGTTTATATATACATAATTATGAAATATCTATGTATGTGTCTGTACTCAAATTTTTATATAATTTTGTCTCGCTTTAAGTGATTATGAAAATTTATTAACTGAATATGATTCAAATCACAAAGTGTTTTATAATTAAAAATCATAATTATAAAATCAAATTAAATAATTTTACAAAATAATTTAGTTAATATATTAGGAAATATATGCATATGTGAATTAATAAAATTAATGATAAAAATTAACTAAATTAAAATAATTCAAAAAATAAAAATTATTAATGTAAAAAAATATAAAATATAAGAATAATAATTTTAGAATTATTTCGTAATCTAAAAAATATCTTTTCAATTGCAAGACAACAATTCAGGGACATCGTTTGACATTTCAGTAATTGTTTAAGCTTAGCCAGGTTGGATTTTGGTACTATTCTCATAGTCTCAATAGCTAGGTCCAAACTAATAAGCTCGAAAGAAGGAATCACCATGCAATTCAATCACCATGCAATTCAATCACCATGCAGTTGAATCTGACAGCAATGACTCATATTTATGCAGGCATTTATATGTTTGCTGGCATGTTGTGTAAAAAGCGCATAAAACCACGTATTTAGGTATTTAGAGGAAACAACAATGTATTTAGAAGTAACAATATATTCTAGGAAATTTCTGTATAAACAATAAGAAATTTATAACACAAATAATTAAACCATTTAAATTTTTAATAAATTTAATGTAAATATTTCTATGGAATAATGATATTTTTAAAATCCAAGTACAGAAATATTTCTTTTATATTATAAACTAGAGCATACTTTTATACTGATGTTTATATGTGCCAAGGAAAAAGAATGAGAAATAATTTTTTTAAGCAACTGCGTCAGAAGAAAACCCAAATAACAATATATATTTGTACTTTTTACTATAAATAAACTTTAAACTAAAATTTAAAAAAAAATTAAAATTAGGAAAAACTTTAAAAAATATAAATTAACTTTTTTATCCTTTTTTTTTACTTTTGCTTACATTTATTCTGAGGTTATTTTTTGATTTCATTGAAATAATATTTGTAAATTAACAATTCTAATTCAATCTTTTAAAAATCATTACGATAATAATTTAAAAAATAATAAAATTGTTATTAGAATATATTTTTATGTTCTGAAAAGTGTAATTCGTATGATAAATTAAATCACTGATCCATATATTAAAACACTTAAGTTATTATTTTTAATGCCTTTATCATGACATATTTCGGTGCAAAAACTATGTTAAAGAAATTTATTGGTGCAAGAAAAATGGCAAACTTAGGTAGTTTCAGTGTTTCAATATTTTTCTGAAAAATTGAATTATTTTCAAGCGTAAGTAAATAAAAAAGAAAAATTCGTGGGAAATAAGAGGTCTAGAAAGTGTGCTAAGGTTACACAATGTGACAAGTTAAGTCGCACACCAACGAATTGTTGACATTTTCTCATCGTGAAATTAAAATTTACAATAAGGAAAATACACAAAAGTTTATCAATTTGAGCAAATAATTAATTTTATTTCTTAATTTCTTAAGTCTTTCTCTATTTTTTGTCATAGAATAAAATTAATTTCATATATGTATTAAAAATTGTGGAAAATTTATGAATAACAAATGACATTGAATATTATACTAATTAAATATTATACTTCACTTATACTTATTAAATTTAATTAAAAATTATTTAAAATTTATGAAAACGGTGAAATAATTTTTCAGTGATTCAAGTGCAGTAATATAACTCCGTAAATTTTCATAATATTACCGAAAAGAAAAATATGTCAGAAATTTGTCGAACGCAATTTTAATGTTAAACTATAGAATATTTGTAGTATAAAGAGAAAGAAATTTTAATTAAATTAAGAAAATCTATAAAACTGTATGGTGAATATCATAATATTTACACTTAAATAATTCATGAAATCTGAATGAATCACAGTTAAATTAAGAAAAGCGAATAAGCTTGTGAAATCCAAATAAGAATTTCTGAATTTTCTGTGTGATTGACAATATCATCCGAGTTTAGGCATTAATAAAATAAAGAAAAATTTAAATTATTGTTTTACTGTGTCATTCAACAAAAAACTTATAATAATGAAATGTAACAAAATAGATGTCACAATACCAATTATTGGTCAAAGAGGAAATCTTAGTACGGTGACTAACATTTTTTTCCAAAAAATTTGTTTTAACACTGAAGTACACAAATATTTATTGCTTTTATAATAAATGAATAATGAAGTATGTCTTTAGAGTTGTTCTTTAAGAAATTTATTCTGCAATTAAAAAATTAAAATTTACAGACAAAATATTAAGTTTTAACTTATTATAAATAAGTGTTTCACATAAATAATAACTATAAGAACATTAACATTAAAGTATTAAATCAACTTTTAATAAATTCAGACTGATTACCTCTATTGATTTGAATATTTATCTCTCCAGTATGCTTAGTTCTGTAAGAGACTTAATATTTAAGATAAAGCTATTCTTGCCTTATTCTTACGTCTAAGTAAGAACAATGACTTTTCATAACAAAATACTGGCTGCATCAGTGATGTGGAAAAATATATACAAAATTTACATATATATATATATATATATATATATATATATATATATATAATGATAATAAAATGCATGGAAAATAAAGTACACAGTTTAGTAATTATGTATACAAATGTTTAGTTTGATACGACATGCTAAGTTGATTTTGATCACAATTTGAATAGAATGATGTATGTGCTTTTAATGAAAAGCTAGTTCGTTATGTATTTGATGAAACTTGCACAAATATTTCACTTTTGACAGTCATATGACAATAAATATATGTTACTTGTAGCGTGAAGCCTAAAAAATGCTGTCATTTAATAATTTATTCTTTGATTGTTTTTTTTAATTGGTTAAAAATATATCATAAGTAGATTATCATAGGTAAAATAATTTATATTATAATTATAAATTGATTTCTCAATTGGTTTCAGAACACTTTAATTTATTTATCATCAATATGCGTGTAAAATAATAGCATTATTAACGAAAAATTATATTTAAACTTTTGTAATAATGAAGGGCCCTTATTGAATTATATTTTTTATTAATTGTGTGAGGATTTATACTGCTGTTCTAAATTTATAAAGATGATTTCTAAAAAAAACAAACTCATACAAAATAAGAACGTTTTGGATTAACAATAGCTCATTTATCTTTCGAAAGATAAACTTTTCATGACAGAAAATTTGATAGATACGAAAGAAATCCAAAATTTAAACAACTTCTTATGTATCTAAAGATATATGAAAAGTATTTTAAAATATGCTTCAATTCACTTTGAATTTACTATTATACTTAAGAGAAGATTTTACAAAAGAACTGTTTTGTTCCGTAAAAATATTTTTTTGAAATTTTAATTTGAATTATCTAACAGAATTTAACGTAACACAATCATTTTCAATAGTTCTGATCCTTTTCAGCTACTAGTATAATGAAGTTAAATTTAAGTTTTAAGATTTTCTGTATGTAAATCTCACAGCAATGAACTATTTTAAAAAAATTAGGGGAAATTGATAATACCTCAAATTATGTATGAAAAACGTTTTTGATACACGCAGAGAAAAGTTTAGTTTAAAGTTTAATTTTATGACCTTCAAAGTTTAAGATTCTTACAGTATCCTTAATTAGAAAAATATTTTAAGAAAATATTAGTAGGCAATTTGATATTTTTATATAAACCGTGTTTTCTATTCAGAAAATAAATTAAAAATGGTCCATCATTTCATTAATGCATGTGACTCGAAGTTATTATTTAATTATGATTGCGACTAAGTTTTAACTGTGTAATCTATTGAAATTTGTTTTAAATTTCAAAGGAATAAATAATTAAAATAATTATATTTATTACATTTGATCAATTAATTACTGAATATAAATATAAAAACTTGATTGCTTATTCACGATCCTTTTAAAAGAATACTTTTACACCGATTAATTAATATATAATAATTGTGATTTGACCAAAGCTTACTATAAACAATATTAGGTGGAATTATCACACTTTTCTCAAATTCTAATGTACCTTATAGACCTACATATATATATTTAAGATAAGAAATAGTATTTACAATAACACTTAAATAATCTCTAATGAATTCAATATTTACTAATTATGATGTATGATTCATAATAATTTCAAATTCTTCCTTTCTATATGAATATTTAAATTATTAATTTTGTGAACTTTTAGTTCTGCATCTAGACAATTGTATGGACTAAGCACAATTATAATATGTTTACTAATAAAATAATTGAGTGAAATATAATTTAAGTCCTTTTTACATTAATCAGTTAAATAATCATTTGATAAAAATGCTAAACAAATAGTTCTTTCAATTATTAGAAGAATCACTTTTTATGACAATCTAAAGTAGGCATTTGTCACTTTATTGTAAAGACAAGAAGATTAATTTTAAATGATGGAAAATATTTATATATGTATAGCTGTTAAACCATTCTTTAAATTAAAATTTCTAATATTATGGGGGAATAAAAGTTTTAAATTAATTCTAATAAGCTCATTTTCTTAATAACCTAATTATATATTATTAGATAAATTTGACAAATTTTTCTGGCAACTATTAAGCATTTTTCTAATTCCTGTTTTGTAATAATCTAATATAAAACAGTTACATTATCACTCAAAGCTAACTTTTTACAACCATACCAAGCTACTGTACAAGCGAGCCGGAAAAAAAAAATTTCAAGCAAATGTCAGCTTAAAATTATTTCTAAAAATGAAAACTTAATAGATACAATAATTTTAATAAGTTACAATAAAATTATTTTATGGTGGCTTATAAAGGATATTGGTATTATTTTTCATGTTGCAATCTATACAATTAAAAGTATAAATAAAGATATTTACAATAACTTATACTGATAAAAATAAATTAATCATTAAATAAAAAATTTCTTTTAATATTAAAACTTTATACATAATAAATACATCTATTTTGTTGAAAAATGAATTAAAAACAATGAAATAAAAATCATTTAAATTTCCATTTTTGTATTTTAATATAATGATTTTGCTTTTATTATACTTAAAATGTAGTACATAAGGAAATAAGGTAAAAAGTACTCAACTTGTTAATAAACATAAAGATCAATTCTTTCTCTTGGAGTAACATAAATGATGTTATTTACGACAGCTAAAACCTTCATTTGGATGAATTTTTCAAATCTTCATTAAATTCCATTCCTATTGTTTTAAAAATGTGCAACTCGCATATAATGAAAAATAACATCAGCAATTGTTGTTCGATAAAATAAAGATTTACTCTCTAAACAAAATCTTTCTTTTAAATAAATAGTTCATGCGTCATATTAAACTAATTTTGTTCACACTTAATTAAACGATGTATGTGACTGCCTTAATTCTTGATGCTAGAGGCCAAAATAACAACAGATTAAAATATTTAAAGATTAAAAAAATTATGTCAAAGGCTTTATTAGTTTCTGACACTGACAGAAATTATTTCGCTTCTCACTTGCACGAAATTTTGATTAATCAAAGCAACTTTGACGATGCAAATCCCAGTAGAGTTCCCAGCAACTTATTTAAACTTCATGATGCAAAAGTTTTCGATCACATCATGGCAACGTACTTTACATCTTGCAAAATTAAGACATGGATTCCCTTAATTAAAGGATGGTGTACTAGACTCACTAGATAATAATTCGTGCTCAGAATGCCGAAAGTGATACAAAACTCACTTATTAAATGTATTTGCATAAGTGTGTGACTTATTATTGCCACGATTCTCTGTTACTTCAATTAAGAGAATCTGTCAAACCATGGGGATGCATACTAAAGAAGTCTTGTGGTGTTAGAAAGATGCCGTGGGCCTAAATAAGTTTAAACGTTTCACAATAATTTTTAATCATTTTTTTTCTTGTTGTCTGAAGTAAATTATTTTAACTTTTTGGTAACTTATTTAAGATCATAGAGTTTTTTTTACATTTTTTGTTTGCTAAAAACTTAAGAATTTGTTTATTATTTTAATATGCAAAATTTACTTTAAAATATGAAATCACATAATACATCAGAACTTTAATTCTCGTGATACTTAATTTTATAACAACAGATTGAGGCTTTGGTTATAGATTTAATTAAGTATATTATAGAATATAACGTATTATTTGGAATATTTATTTACAAATGGAGGAAAGATTTGTAAGGAATAAAACATTTTCGTGCTTTCAACTTGAGTACAATGTTGGCTTTCATTATATTAAAACATCACTATTTAGAATTTTAGTGTTTTTTAATAGATTGAAAGTTTCTAGAAACTTTATTGCCTTTTGATACCAGGGCTACAGAAATAAAGCAAACATTTTATGTATAACTATTTTGTGGTATATATTTTTATATCCCACATAATAGTTATACATAAAAAATATATGCATTTGCTTTATTTAAATGTATTTTGTTTAAAAAGAGACACTATAACTCTTTCGCATCAAAAGTATAGAATGCGAAAAAATTATTAAATTTAACTGATCTGTAAGTAAAATCACTTTTGCTGAAAATATTATATAAAGAATGAATCATGTTTTTATCCAAGTATAAAAAATGTTATGGAAAGAAAGTTTGAAATTGGGAAATGTATAAAATAATTATTTTAAAATCTGTTTTAACAAAATGTATTCTGTTAAGTATTTACTAAAGAATTCATGAAGTATAAAAATATGTAAGTTTCAAAAATAAAGAAATGCTAAGTACGATGAAAAAATAGCAGTTTATAAATGTAGAGAGAATATTAGTACAATTCTTAATTTATCATTCATTGTCTAATGGAAATTTCTGGGTTTCTACTTGTTCTTTGCCATGTTGTGCTGCTTATTTATATTTCATGTTAATCAATTGCGCCTTGTATAATTTTTTAAACATATTAATACAAAATAACATGCCCACTATGTAAAGTGTAGAACAATTGATGAATATTATTGATAAGAAATATAAATTATTGAAAACTTGTATTGAATATTTTCCTTGATTTTTTTTAAAAATCCACTACATTTAATAATTTACTTTTTTGTATGAATAATTTAATAGCTCAACAAACAGATATTAATACTTACAAATATGCATAAGTCATTCAGAAAACAATTGGATTGATATGATTTTGCATAAATATTTTATTTTTAAATAATAAAATATTTCCAGAATATTATGGTTACTATGCATTTTTAGTATGCAAAGGAATTTCAGCAAGAACACAATATGTCTGATAACCATATTTTGTACATTTGTTCCAACCTTAGTTGTATTACTTCCATGAGCTTTAAAGCTTAAAAATGCAATTCTCAGAAGAAAATGTGATTTTTTTATAGCTCATGAATGTTTAGTATGTTTTTATTATTTATATGAAAACAAAAGAGTCTTTGGAATGTGTCACACAATTTTAAGACCAAGGAAATCTGCAAAAACCAAAGGTCACCCACTGTATATTTATATGAAAAACTTCATGTTTTAGTTTGGTAGTATTTACATATGTATTTGCATTTGAAATATTTTTCATTTTGTATTATATATTTAATTATTTAAAATGCACATGAAATTGCCTATATATTGTGCCTATATATTATTAAGTAAAATACCAGCGCATTAACGAAATTTCTCATTTTATTGATTAATTGAATTGAAATAATACTAATACTTATCAGTGATAATGATTTCATAGAGATAACGCTAACAAAATATTCAATTACTTAGGTGTTGAAATTCATCTTTCTGAAAGCTCTTTCTGCACAATAATTTCACTTTTTAATTAATTATGAGTTTTTGAATTAGGATATGTTTTCTAAGCGTGTGACGCGCAAAGAATAATGCACATATGCTTACTTTAAATTTCCAGTTTTGCCAATTCGCAGAAAAATTCAACAGTTCAGATTCACAAGTGTTGAGAACAATAAAGAGTCTCATTATAATATATAAATATAGCTGATTATTTAAAATTATGAAACAATTTTCATTTGTGTGAATTTGATTTTTTTATTGATTTTAATTTCTTACATAATTTACAATAAGTTTTGCCTATGTCCCATGAGTTGGTATAGATGCCAAATGCACCAAACCTGAATATTTCTTATCCAGAATTGAATTGACGTATTGAAATGAATGCGATTAGTTTGCAGTTTCTGTAATTTTTGAAGCCTATGTTGTTTTCCTTTATTTCTAAAATTACCTTTTAAAAAATGCCAAAACATCTAACATTTTAAAAAGTTGTAAACTTTTTAAAATGTTAGATGTTTTGGCTATCTTAGTTTTATTAAGTTATTTAATTTGTATTTTGAAAGTTTTTAGCGAAATTGAATTTATATTTTGGAATGTTATTTTTAAAATTCATTTTTTTAACTTGAAATGTGAGGAATGTTATAATTAGTTGAGCACACCAACAAAATTTTCTTTAAGCGTTATTCGATTTACATGTTTTTATGTGCTGAATTATTTAATTTATTAAATATTGTGTAGAAATATTTAATATTGTATTGCTCAGTTAATTAAATCTAGAACAGTGTATGCGGTAATTATTGATAACAATATTTTCCTGTATATAATCTGAGGATTACGTATTAAAAAAATTCAAATTTCGTTTAGTGATTCGTTCGAAGATTATACGCCGCTGGGTATAATCTTCATCAGAAAATGTTTCAAATTTGTTTTGAAAGAAATACTGTTTATATTTCATAAAATAAATAACAGGTAGCACCACGGCACGACTGACTTGTTTCAGTTATAATTTTCTTTGTCCAATTAAGTTCAAGAACGCATTCGGTTTCTTGGAAAGATATTATAGTTGCAATTTACTAACGTCATTTCGCTTTTTGTCTTGCTGTGAGATGTTTCGTTCTGAAAATATTCACTTTCGTATATGGAAGTGAACATGCTTAGTTACAATGGAGATTTTGAGTTAAAATCTATAGCGAAACAATTACAAAATGGTAAACAATGTGTTAATGTGAAATGAAAAACATAGCCTGCGCTGTAAAAAAGAAAAAAAAAAGTATCCAATATGGAATTAAAAAATTATCTATTTTTCATTTACTTATTAACGAGGAACAAATGTATTTTATTTTTAAAATATGCTTTACCGTGTGAAAAAGTGATTAGAAACTAAAAGTGGATTTTACTAAAATGTTCTCGGAATTATTGCTTTTTATCAATATCGTGTTTTCATCTCAGTTAATTGCACTTTGAATTGAAATTAATCCTAACCGATCTATTTCCTAATAAATGTTTTATCTGTACAATTTATCATTTTTAATCATAAAGTGTATTTTTTAATTTCTGACACCAGCATTATTAGCAGTATATGATTTCGACTATCGTCGAGAAAAATTGCCACGGATTATGCAACACTTTTTTTTCTTTTACTGGAAAAAAGGAATACCTTTTTTTCTTTTACTGGATAATACTATGCTGCGGATTATATACAGGGAAATACGGTAATTGGAAAGAATTGTACGTAAATAAACAGTAAAAATACCTTCCAGAAAAATAGAAGTTATTTACGTTATTCATTCTTTACTGTACAATACTTTTTACGTTCTAAATTACATTTTTATATTTAATTGGATGATTTTAAAATAGACTCACTGCCTTTTCAATACGAAATCAGAGTTTTCTTCAAAATAGATTTTATTTACGTTATTGATTTAACTTTATTGCCTGGTCCTTCTCACGTTCTAGATTTGAGTTGCAAAGATTGTTTTCTATTTTAAGTTGGGCTCAATTGTCCGGTTAATTAGAAACCCGAGTTTTCTTAAAAAGGGATTTTATTTATGTTCTTGATTCAGGTTTATTGCCTAGTACTTCTCGAATTCTTGATTTCGCTGCATCCCAAGTCTTTGTAAAGTGGTTGCCACTTTGTAAAGTGGGTTAATCAGATAAACACATTTTTATAAAATCGGATGTCATCTGTGTTATATATTTTCAATTTATCGTATAGTTGTTAATACTTGGTATTGTTATATGAAATTTATTTTTAAAGTGTTTTATTTTTCAATTGGCTTAAAAGAAAATAATTAAACGATTAATTTATATTTTAATCAGAGAGAAATATTTATTTTAGAATTATTTTATATTAGTTTTGATATGTTTCCAAATTATTTATTTTTGAGCTGTTGGAAATGCGAAATACCTCGTTGTTGTAATTGAGCAATTTTTCAAGTAGTGAAATTGGTTTCCATCATTTCCATATCTTTAATAGCGGGTTAAATCTATATTAAGGCATTTAAAATAAATATGGAAGGACCATGGTCAGTGGCGAAAATAGTCTCTTTTCTGGGCCAATAAAGTGAATGCTTAAGAACATAAGGTTGTAAATCAAAGGTGGAACTGCCTATATTACCATTGAACCTGTCTTTTTATCAATTTTTCTTAACTCTGATTCTGAGTGCGGCTTTTATTGAGCATCGCAGGAGTGGTATGATTGTATTTTTTGTCTTCTGACAATGATTCATTTTGGCAGCTTCATATAATGTTTTGTTTCCTACATTTTAAACATGGGTTTTAATCCAACTGATAGTGACGTGGAAAACAAAATGAAAGAACATTCTAGATCGATCACATTATGGGGGATTTTGGTATTAGGGTTCAGAATTGATACCATGTAAGCTGGACTGCCAGAACAAATAGTTATAAAAGATTGACGTTGCTAACCTTATTTAGTAGCCACTTTTAAGACTACTATTTCTGCTTGATATAAGAAATTATTATCTCTGTTCTGGATATAAAATTTCTGCCTCTGACTTTTTTATAACACGCAAAGTTTTTATTTAAATAGAAAAATTACATTGAAAACAATCATACGTTTTTTTACCAGGAAATAGTAGAGGTCCTTACTTATATATCTCTATTACTGGACACACTGACTTCCACACCATTCGAAAAAAAAAAAAAAAAAACTCTGATTTTTTTTCAACTTTATATAAGGATAAGATTTTCAGATCTTTTATAATTACTTATAGCAAATAGAAATGTCTCCTTATGGACAGGATCAGTATTTTCTACCACAACAGTCAAACTATCATTGTCTTAATGACGATACAAAATTCATTATTGGACACATCATTCTCATTTGATGCATAATTTTCTTTTCATTTATAGAATGTAAATCATGAATTATGAAAGGAATGACCAGTTATAAGTTCAATAGAGTATGTTTTGGTAATTCAAGGCTGATGACTATTTATGTCACAAGAAGATTCTTGGAGAAATCCAAAGAGTTCTCTTTGGGTTTCTCCAAGAATCTTCTGAATGAGGTTTCTCCAAGAATGGGTTTCTCCAAATTGGTAAAGAAAGAAAATATCTTATTTCCTGATTTACTGTCTCATTGTCTCCATACCGTAAAATTGTCATATCTGGCTGCATGAGAAAACCCTATCGCCTACAAAAATACTTTTTTTCTGCTAAACACTATTCTTGTTTTTTTTTCTCTCTCTTGAGCAAGAAATTTATTTTACACTTTCTGTATTAAAATTCTTGATAGTTATTTTTTTAACCAAGAAGAATAAATTCAAAATTATTATGTACATATACATACTACATAATCATCACAATCTGAGAACTGTGTATATGCACATTAAATATGCTATCTTATCTCTTCAACATTAATGATCTCTCAGAGTATTGCACATTAAAAAGATTCCTTAAAAATATTTTCTTACGGTATCGAGAAAACTTAATGAAGCATTATGAATAACGACGAATTTAATGTTTTAAATAAAAGACATATGTATCTAATTTTTCTTGTTGCCAACATGATCTTCAGAAAATTTCATAATTAACTAAAATATAAAATAATGAAAATTATTTAAAAGTCTGTGTGAAAATAATTGTTTTAGCATGTCATGTCCAATGCTTCAGAGAAATTAAATATGAATAAAAGTGTTTTGAATGCTTTTATTTAAAAATAATAAATAAGTTTTTGTTTACAATATGTATTATAAAAATGTATAAAATAAAACTTAATAAGTTTAATATTTTTAGTTTTACACAAAGAATTTGTATTGATTTACAAATTTAATCCTTTTTAAAGATGGCTATAGTAACAATGTATTTGAATTCCTATTTTAATGATATTTCATTGTATGTGAGTTTTCTATAATATTCGTGTTCAGGTAACCAATTCTGATAATGTTTAAATACATAAATCAGTTCCTGTATCTAAATGATCATTGACAAACGAACTGTTAACGTAATTGCATAATACACATGCACGATTTAATTCATAACATTACAGTCTAATCACAACGTGATCCAGCGAAGCAAGCTAACATTATTAATCATTTTCTCGTTATTCCTTCTCACTCAATTAATTCCGATTAAAGTATATGATGTGATTGAATTAACTGAATTACAGTGAAGTCAGAAATCATTAAATCAGTAATTTGCGAGGAGAAATACTGGTTAATAGGATTTTGTTTGGCTTTCAATACTCAATATTTTGAATAATTCTGATGTAATTCCTTACTGCTGTTAACTGTCTGTTTTTAAGTGTAAATCCCACTGCTTTGAATATTTACGCAAAGGAAAATTTGAAATGTGTGCATGATCATTTTGGTCAAATAATTTTAATAATTAAGGTTTCAAATAATTGTGTTTGTGAAACATGCATATCTGTCTCAATCCACGTAATTCATCGACTACGTTAAATGAACGAAATTCATAAAAATGCTTAAATATTAAATGCTTAATCAAGAAACAAGATAATTTTATATTTATAAGTATGACATGCCAATAAAAATAACTATAATGGAAAAAGGAATGATTAAATAAGAAATTTTGAATTTGTAAAAACTAAGAAAATATTAATTTATATTCCGGATTACAGATCATCTGTTCATTGGCTTATATTGAAGAAATGATTATTGCAAATCCTAAAGTTTCATAATTCTTTGTGGTTAGATTAACATTTTTATATGGACTATTTACATAACATGATATGATTAAAAAATTAGAGTGTTGTCGCTGTTGATGTAAACTCAAAAAGTAAAAAGGGTGAAAATTTAAGTGTGCTGGCACAATATAGAAATATGATCGTATAAATTTGTTGTTGTTACTGATGACATTTGGCAACGCCAAGCCCGCCCGTCAGGGACTAGGCGAATAGAGTCAGAGAGAGCGTCTTCCATTTTTCAATAGAGCACCCTCATACGAAGGTGGAAGTACGACTTTAGGCTAAGAGATGGCAGCACCATCTGAATCTTCCAATTTAGAGACTGAAACCAGTGAAGACCCAAAGCCTGGCTCCAACCACCTCCAGAGGTATTAATTTGTAATGGGAACATGGAGGACATTGTGACCCGACAGATTTTACGTGCCCCAGTCGCCATTAGTGAGCACGCCGGATCTTCGGCTAAGCCGGGATTCGAACTCACTACCTTTAGGTAACGAGAACGACTCCCTAATCAACCAGGCCACCGCGGCCCGTATAAATTTGTATCAACCATAATGAAATCTTATATATTTTTGATATTTTATTTTAATAAATGATTTAATCTCTTAATTAGATTAAATTTTTAAATTTTTAGTTAATGTTATATGATTACATAAGTAAAACAACTGTCAAATGGCTGAATTTTGGATTTTTTTAACGTTTATTACATTGTTAATTTTCAAAAAAACATGTTTTGGAAACTTGTTAATTAGAATAATTTTCAAAATTCTTAGTCTCGATTTCATCAATAGTATAATGTAAGCATACATAGCAACTAAATATAATTTTCGATTTCTTGACAGATAGGGGGGGATAAACATAACTTTTTTATTTTTATCGTTATTTGAATTAAATTTGTAGGATCTCTGCTTAAAGTTATTATTTCTCTTTTTGTCAACTTCTTCCCACTGACAAAAATATTTGTTATTCAAGCTTTGAAATAAATCTTCTCTAGATAAGAGTACGAGAATTTTAAAACCAAATTAAGAGTTTAAGTAAGTTTTCAAAGTTAATTATTTCCTAACTATAATGTTCAGCATTCCATTCATTTCTTTTCACCTCAATATTTCTAGTGACCTTTAAATGTCGTTATATAAACTGCACTTGAAAACCTCTAATTTAGTAACTTATCAATTCTGCTGTGCACTGTTTTATCATATTGTTGCATAAAGCTTTGTAAGATTCTAACTTCCTTTGTATGTTTCTTTCTTTGAAAGCTTTATATTATTCTAACTCAAGAACACAAAATTCTAAAGGAAAAAAAAAATTATAGAATGAGGCATTGACATAATGTGAGAAGAAATTTAAATATTCCACTCATTGTTGAAATTAATTCAATATTATTAGAATAAAAGAGTTCCATATAAAAACATAAATATTTTCTAAATTTTATCTAGATTTGAAAATATAATTGATAAATATATTGAATATTAATGAATGTGTTAAGGTTAAATAGGTAAGTATAATTAAGGTAAAAAAGTATTTATACCATTCAAACCTTAAAAAGTTGACTTAAGCTATATCTATAAATTAAGTTAGTACTTAAACTTTGGAAATTGAGAAAACTTTGATAGTATTTAAATATTATAAAAAAGTACATATGAAAATACAAAGAAATTGTCAAATATATACTTATTATATTGCAATGTTGTTATTGCACAGGCATACTTCAAGGTACTTCTGAAATCTGCAAATAAATAGAACAGCCGTGGTATGAGTCTGTATAATTTCACTGTAGGGACTAAGAAGAATTCCACCTATATTTGATATGCGACCCTAAAAAGTATGATTTTTAGGGTATCGCGACTACACTTATTAACATGCACCAGTCGCTTTACTGAACACGACGGACCATTGGTTAAATCGCAATTCGAGTTCACTATCTTTCGTTAATGAGAACGATATATATATATATATATATATATATATATATATATATATATATATATATATAACCAATCAAGGCAAAGCAATATTTCATACTTTAATGTCACATTGAAACATATGTTTGAATTCTCTTTCTGTAGCTCACAAGTTTGAAATATAAATTTAAATAAATATTGGTCCATGTACAAATATTGATAATTTTGAAACAATTTTTTTATTAACTTTCGTTTATAGTGTTTTTCAATTTAAATCATTATTCCTTTATTTCATTAAAAAAATGTGGACTTTCAATAATATTTATTTAATTTAAAGATTTCATTGTGTGATTATGTATTGTTTCACATAAAAATTGAAGCTATTTTAATGTAAGCATAATTTAAACAATAAAGCAACCTTTGAAAAAGTGATGAAGAAATGTATTAAACCTTAAAAAGATTCTTTTTCAATAGAAGATTAGATTTGATAATAGAGGCTAGTAGTATGAAATCTACATAATACTACTTAATAGTATTACATAATAGTTACATAATAGTTTTTTCTATATTAAAAAAGTCTGAAATATAATATCCGCATCAAAATAATATTTTTTATCTCCTAATAATCTGAATAATGGTTGTGTACGTATATGATATGTACTATAAAAATAAAAGTTTTCTTAAAAATAGTTTTTATTTTATAAATAAATTGTTGATGTAGCATTAAGCTCCATGATTTTAATAAGTAAAACTAACTTCAGAAAAATCATTTTATTTACTGAAAATTCAAAAATTCATCATTCATTTTGCGTGATCCAACAGATAATCTTCTAATCTGCCAATAATATGGAATTGAAGATGTGAGAATAATTGAAAATACTTAAACTTCAGCGAATAATAATTTTATTTATAAATATTTATTAATTTACTGTATTTTTAAGAATAAAAATATCCTTCAATCAGAAATAATTGATACATTATGTTTTGAATTTAGTTTATTCCAGGGAAAAGTGTTTTCTAATCTATAAATTATGTTTGTAATCTTGAAGAAAAGATAACACTAATTTGTTCTTTACTGCAATGTTTCATTTCTCTAACTAGAAAGCCAAGCTAGCAAGCATTTGCAATTCTTTGATTCCAATAGAAAAATGGGTTTTTATTTTTCGAGAAATATTGGGATTTGGAAAAATAGCGATCTTTATTATACACTGTGTTTTGTTGAGAACTTCTCTACAGATAAAAGAAAATTTCATGTATGGATCAGTTATAAATGCGGGGTGTTGAAAATTTATTTTAACTACCAAGTTATTAAACATTGAAGTCAAGGTACTTTTTCATTCTTGTTAAAAATATTTTTGATAAGCGTCTCTTTGATTAAATTTAAAACGCATTCTTTGCAATAGGCAAAATTTCTTAATTTCTATAATCTTTAAGCAAATGGATCTGGAAAATAATATCGCATTTGTTACTGTATCAGATAAATGAAAAGACTTACATAATTTTATTGTATAACGTATAGGAAAAAGGGTATAAGGAGTCGATACCATAAATATTTTATCCATCAGCAGTATTTGTGTACAGAATCATTTTTAAGAGAAGTGAAACAATCAGATAACTGCATACATGAAGCGGACATAGTTCAGCAACAGACGGTATAACGGAGTAAATAACTATTTTGGGAAATCAGTTCAGTGTTATTTAAAGGCTTACATTAATTATGAATGATATACTAAATATCTAAAAGGAGACATATTGTTTATATTCGTCACTTCGCCACTGACCAACATCTTATTCTGACTTTAAGATTTTGTTTCAAATATTTAACAAATTGTTGACAATTTTCGGTCCTTAAATTCTTTAATTAAAATAATGCTTCTTGTTATTCCAAAAAAATTGCTTATTTTTAAATAGAACAATGCACTTCAGATCAATATTAACTTTATCATGCAGAATATGTAAAAATTTAATAATTTAGATTTACCTTTGAGTTTTTTATTTTCTTCAATAAAGTATCTACCAAATTAAAGTTCACTAATTTTGTTAGATTATAAACTCATTGAACTTTTAGCAAACCTAGTTATTTTATTTGGATTAGTGAATACAGCGCAGAATGATAAATATGATTAAAAAAATAACAAATTACAATAACCCAATATCGCTGAATTAATGATTTGCTAAAACAGTATCAAAAACAAAAGTAGTATCAAAGTCACAATAAGCCTTTTATTGTTAAGGCGTGGCATCAAGTAATATGCATAAAAATTACTTTTTTTTACGATATGGTTATGCTTTTCAGAAGTGTAACTTTATTTTGACATCACAGTTAACGCATCTCAAAACTTATTTTAAATTAAATGATACATTGCTATTAAAAGTGCAACACTAGGAAGTAATATTTGTGGGAGCTTCAAAATCACATAAAAGGGTGAAGAGATTAGAATATGCAAATTACAAGCAGTTCAATGCATTTGTAGTATAAATTCAGAAGTTGAAATTTCTATAGGTATCACATTTTTGGATGAATAATATCAGTTGTATTTTGTTGAGTTACAGCTAAAATAAAGTTATAATGTAATTCATTGGTGGTTACATATTAGAAAATCAAACAGTTTAATTGATTTAGGACAAATGCGCATGTTTCAAGCTGACTCATATAATAAGTTCCAAAGATTCAATACTTGTTACAAAATACAAAAACGTAAGGAGTCAATATATTTAATTGGAATTTTAAATTGAGTTTCTAAGCAATTCATTTCCCTTCTACTTTTCTAAGCCGATCTTCCAATTTCGTAAATAATACCTAAGAAGCGATTCCAATTTTCCTCGCCGCACTAAGCATGCAGTCATTGTTCGAGAAAAGCTTCACCTCTCTCTTTGGAAGTAAACAAAAGAGAAAGAAGGGCTTGGGAAGTTTTAACTTCTGATTACGAATCCGCTCAAACTAATTTTCTATGCCCAGCAACCCTAAATTTAAACGCAACTTTAGCGGAACAGCAGATAAATGAAGCAGACTCAATCCTCTACAGAGAAACGAAGTACTCGGTTTCAAATGGACTTAATATGCCACGAAAGCCTTTGGTAACTCAATTTTCTATTCGTTTACCAGCTTTTTCCTACGAATGCTGTGTTAAAATTGGAGTATCGAAAACAGCGAGTATCATGATTTGAAAAGTTTTCAATTCTTTACTTGTTTAGAGCAGTCCTCCTTTTTTTTCACAATATTTGTTTAGTTCTTCCGTCGTGATCCTTACGGTTTGGTTGTTTGTTTGTTTGTTTTTTTTTTTCCTTTTATGTCTCGGGGCTTGTTTGGTCTTTAAAACAATATTTTTAAAACTGTTTGGGTACACTTGTGTGATTACTGCAAATATTGTTAAATTTGTTTTTCCTTCCTGTGGGAGCTTATATATACTGTATTAGAACTTTCTCTCTCTCTTAAGAAATATTCCGTTTTTTTTCTGTTTGTTTGATGCTTTTTCTAAGAAAGAAGAGCTTAGTGTGCGTAGAATATATTCATAAGAAGATATTTATTTCGCTTTTTCAATGTTGTATTTTTTCCGCATAATTTTAGAAAAAAATATTCTCTTACTTTTTTATGTATACAATTGTTTTACTTGTTTTTTTCATATCATAGATAAAATATAATGCAGTATTTTTTTAAGCATCTTAAATAGTTCTTCGTAATATACTGCCATTTGGTTATTTTTTGTTTATTAAAATCATTAAAAACAATTAATTTACTAACAATATTTTAATAATATAACAAATTATCTTACATATTGTAGTTTTTTCATATGCATTTTTTTATATTAAAAAGCCTTAACTGTTATTTTAAAGCTTTATGTAATTTAATATTCCAGGGTGATTTTTTTTATTATTATCTGTCCATGAATTCACTGTACTTCATTCTAATTGTTCAGGAAACCAGAATATTTTAATCATAGTCATTATAAAATAAGTTATTTCATATCTGAAGTAAAAGCATATAAATTATTTTGTGTTCACATATTTTTTGTATACTTTGTAATTTTCATGCATAGAGAAATCAAGGGTTATAGCTTAAAAAAGGGCTTATGTTTGGAGAATATCTTGTAATGTATTTAGCATATTATAAAACTTTAAATGGTGATGATTTATTTATTAATTTTTTAAAATATTTCTTTTATTATTATTTCTAATGCCGGGCACCCTTGAGCAAGTAAGTACATTCGCACATTTGCCGCAACAGGACCGGAAACTGTTACTCATTTCATCGTTACCCGGTGGGCACCTGGGAAGCAAGTCATGGAGGTACGAGTATGATGATTTAATATCATATATTTTAAAAGTTTTTACATGATCTTTTTCTAAAAAAATTATGCAATATTTTTGTAAACAATTCCATTTAGAGCATTAAAAACAATATTGTGTTGTTTTGTTCAATTAAATGACTGAAATCATTTATTATAAAGAAAATCACACACACAAAATATCGTAGAAACATTTTGGAAAACAAAGCATGTATATGTCTGTCCTTTACATTTATTCTAATAAAGTAGCATACATAAATTAATTGAGATATCACATCAGAATTGGCTTTCTAATAGTTAAAATTCATTATTAATATTAATTATAATACAATATATTCATATAAAATTTATCCAAGAAAATAATAATTTCAAAAATCAGTTGGTTTGACCATTTTGAAATAAATTTCCCAATGATTATATTCTACAAAATAAAATAATTTTTTTTTTTCAAATCGTTCAATGAAACTAATATTAACGGCTTCAATTATTCCCCTGCATAGAAATTCTACCCTCCTGGAGATATCTTCATGTCGGAAAATCATAAAAGTCGAATCGGTTAGATCTCAGCGATTGAAAGAATAGAGAAACTGTTTTATTGTTCTTCTCTTCTCTAACGGTTCAAAACATTTGGCATTAGAGCAGAAGCTTCTTGAATATCGGTCGCTTAAAGAGCTATAGGTTTTCCATTACCTTCTGACATTTATAATAGAGTTGAGAAGCGTGGCCTAGACAATGATAAATGTTGCCATTATTTCTGAGCGTATTTCATTTGCCTTTCTCGAATTTATGTTATCAGAGCGTTATGCAGTTCTAATATTTCTTTTATTATTCTGATAACGTTTTTGTTTCATTCATGCTATATTAGTGAGATATGGGATATTCGCGTAAAGAGTAATAAGAGAAGGGATTAATTATTCAGGAAGAAAATAATCAGCAATAAACTTTCATTGCTTTTTATAGATGTTATTACTGTCATGTGTGTTTCAGCAACGTAAGATTTTTATTTTAAATGTTGAAATGTTTTTATGAAATTACAGTGCCTTAATTTAAAGAATAATGGAAAGGTCAAGTTTACTCTAAAAAGGAAAAATAAATATTTCTAATAAGTAAATGTACAAAAAAAATTATTTATCGCTTTTGATCGTTAAGAATATAACAATTTTATTTATGGTTCTATTTGTTAAACACGTTGACTAAATCTTGTTAAGTAACATTCCATAAATATAAGAAGCAGTAAAAATAATGAATCATGTATAATCCCTATCTAAATATGACACAGTATGACATGTTTCAAAGATTATTGATATCAGTTATTTCTTAAACTAAACAAAACTCACTAAGAAAAAATTCCTTCGTAGTGGATATTGATTTTATGTCCTATATAATTTTTCATTCACTTGAACAAATTTTTATCTTTTGCTTTTAATTTTTTATATTTATGTTTGATACATTTGACTAATGTGTTATCTATCTTG